>JACEIK010002099.1:185449-203496 GCA_018107945.1 Datura stramonium | reverse complement strand
AGAAGGTTTTACCCTGTAGTCCAGTCCCTGTGGGTTCGACATTCCGGTTCTTAAAAATGGCCACTATATTACTTGTACAACCCGTACACTTGCGGGCTCAACACAAATCTCCATTAATAGCCAGCTAAACCCAACAAACTCCGAATATCTGAAGGATTTACCGGTCTAGGCCAATTCTTTACTATTTCTATTTTCTGAGAATCCACCTTCATGCCCTCACTTGATACCACATGTCCCAAAAATGCTACAGAGTTTAACTAAAACTCGCACTTGCTAAATTTGGCATATAACTGGCGATCCTTGAGAATCTGAAGCAGTATTCTCAAATGAATTGCGTGCTCCTCATCGCTACGAGAGTATATTAGGATGTCATCAATAAACACAATCACAAATATATCTAGGTATGGCTTGAACACCCTGTTCATCAAGTCTATAAAAGTTGCAGGAGCATATGGCTTGAACACCCTGTTCATCAAGTCTATAAAAGTTGCAAGAGCATTTGTTAGTCCAAAAGACATACCTACAAACTCATAATGACCATACCGCATCCTGAAGGCTATCTTCGGGATGTCACTCTCCCGGACTCTGAGCTAATGATACCCGGACCTGAGATCTATTTTTGAGAAACACCTGGCACCCTAAAGCTGGTCGAATAAATCATCAATCCTGGGTTAAGGATATCGGTTCTTGATGGTAACTTTGTTCAATTATCGATAGTCAATACACATCCGAAGAGAACTATATTTCTTTCGGACAAATAGAACCGGTGCACCCTATGGAGACTTTCTCAGCCTAATGAAACCCTTGTCTAGCAGAACCTTCAAATGATCCTTCAACTCCTTTAGCTCGACTGGAGCCATTCTGTAGGGAGGAATAGATATAGGCGGTGTGTCAGGAAGAAGGTCGGTACCAAAATTAATCTCCCACTCGGGAGGAACACCCGATAAATCATCAGGGAATACATCTGGGTACTCACACATAACTGAAACTGACTAGATAGTCGGGGTCTCGAAATAAACATTCTTAACTCTAACTAGATGGTACACACAACTCTTGGAAATCATCTTTCTGGCCTTAAGGTAGGAAATGAAACGACCTACAGGCACAGCTGAAATACCCTTCCACTCTAAGACTGGTTCACCCAAAAATCTGAACTCTACTACCCGGGTTCTACAATTAATAGAAGCATAACACACATATAACCAATCCATACCGAGAATAATATCAAAGTCAGTCATGGCTAACACTACAAGGTTTGCAGAGGTGACTTTATTCAATATTGTGACCGGGCATCTTCTGTACACTCGCCTAGCTACAACCGAATCACCAACAGGAGTAGAAACTGAAAATGGTTCTGACAGAGTTTCGGGACTGACTCCAAAACTACTAGCAATATAAGGTGTCACGAAAGACAAGGTAGCCCTTGGATCTAACAAAGCATAAGCATCAAAGTGAAAAACTGGTAACATACCTGTAACCATATCCGGTGAAGTCTCCTGCTCCTGACAGGTCGCAAGGGCATAAAACCTGTTCTGGCGCTGATCGTCGGCTGAACTAGTCGAGACGCCCTACTGGGAGGGATGTGTTGCACGGATGAACTAGCGGTTGGCATAGGACCCCGTCGCCCCTTGATCTGGCCGATGGGAAATCCTTGAGTCTGTTTTCGGGTTTGCCACACTTGAAACAAGCGTCTGAGCCAACTAGGCACCTCCTTGGGTGATTCTTGTTGCACCTTGCACAAGCTGGGAAAGTGCGCTTTATCTACATGCTACCCTGGCCTCTCGAATCTGAAGCTCTGCTTCTCCGATCCCCTCATGATCTAGATGGTGTACTAGCTAATGATGGTGCTAGAGAAAAAGACCTGTGATGAGACTGCTGGCGCTGTCCACCCCTCGATCTAGGTTGAGAAATTCCATAATTATCTGTCCTGGCCCTCTTGGCCTCTCTCTGCCTCCGATACACTGACATCATCTGCTAGGCATGCAACACTATGCGGGAAAATTTGTATCTCGATGCATCATGGTGATCTTACAGTCCTTTTCCGAGTAGTTCGCCACTCTATGCACAAATCAACTCACCCGAGCCCTCTAGTCTGCTACTAACTCTGGTGCATACTTGGATAAGAGGGTGAACTCCAGAGCGTACTCAAGAACTGACATATCACCCTGCTTCAGATTCACAAACTAGACTACCTTCAGTTCCCTCATCTCACGAGGGAAGAACCGATCCAAAAAGGTTGCATGAAACTCTTCCCAACCTATAGGGCCTGTTCGTACTGCCCTACAATCCCTCAATTATTTAAACCAAATATGTGCCACCCCTTTCAACTGATAAGAGGCCAAATCAACGCACTCCCCATTTTCTACCCCCATGACCTGGGTGATCTTTAGAATCTCATCGATGAATTCATGCGGATCCTCATCTACTTTTGACCCAAGGAACTCCGGCGGGTTCATCCTCAAGAAATCCCTGACTCGAGTCGCCACTACATTTCAATTTATTGGAACATGTGCAACTGCTTGTTGATTTACTTGAGCAATCACGACCTGCTCTAGCATTTGAATAGCCGCCCGAAACTCAACATGGGCAACCAACTCCGATGCTTGGTGCTCCTGAACTGGTGGGGCCTGTTGTGTGCCCATTCCCGTTGCCATCTTCTTGGCCTTCTCCTTTTCCATTTCTCCTACCATTCATTCTTTGGGGAGCCATGATTCTGAAATCGCATATAGTACAAATTAGAAGGATAGGGAGACATTTCATCGCACGACATAGATCATGAAAGAAGGGAACATTTCCTAAGCGTCTCATAGCCTCTTCGTCATAAGTGTGGCACGCTTCACACCCATAAAAAGACTTACTTAATGTGGATTTAAAACACCCTAGGATACTTCAAACATATGTCTCTGATACCAAGTTTGTCATGACCCGAACCTAGGCCTGTATCGCAACACGGGACAAGGAGCCCCGAGAGACCCCAGGTCGACCCATGGCATAAGAATTCATCTAACTAAACAAATAAAAATGAATAATCAACATAATAAGCTTAGAGGAAGTCTAAATTAAACATAACAACATAATACACAATCTGAAGCTAAATGCATCCTTTGTTTGAAAAGCATCTAAACGTGACGAGTTGATAGGACAAGACCCCAACTAACTCAACAAAAACTGAAACTGCAAATACATAGAGAAAGTCTGAGTAAGTCTAGTCCTCGGGAGATGAGGACTCACCAACAATGTAAGATGCTAACTCTGAACTGATTACAAACGGGGCCGAGCTTGGGATCCGGGTCCTATATCATAAAATGATACATCATAGAGTATGCGGTCAGTACGTGGAATTGACTAAGTATGCAAGGTAAGTAAAATTGGACATTTAAAATACATAAAAACTCATAAGAGGTCATACGAGTGGGACAACATGCTCATAACATGAGTAGCATACGATAACATAAGGCTCAAGGTTTTCAAAACATTCGTAAATAAGTCATAATCATAATCATAAGAGAAAAAGCTTTATTGAACATGACTGGAGACAAAGTGCATAATCATAAACATGCATAAATCATAAGGAATAGTGGGAGATTCTTATAACCGACATACCCCATAGGAGCACATATGGAGCCCAACCTGTAAATCCCTAGTCGGGAGGGTGTCCATACCTTGACAAAGGTAGAACCATGAAGGGCGTTATATCACACATGAAAGGGCTCATTTGGGCAAAGGGGACAATCACAAGGGAGGTCCTATCATGTCCTATGGTGGCACGTAGTTCTGAGATTCAGGGCAAAACCTGGGCTCCGAACCTATTCGGTGTTAAATACTACTCCCAAAACATATATAGTGCACATAGTATAATATGCATGAGATTCATGGGCTAGTTAAATCATGATATTCTTAAGCATGCTTGTAAATTAGGGAGTAGCCATGAGGGTAAAGCCCGTGAGTCGGCCAAAAACATGATTAGTAAAATCATGAGGCTCATGCATACTTGTAAGTCATGTATAGGCTTTGTAAATCATAAATTCATAATGGGCATTTGAATAGATCTATATTATGACTGATAAATCATGATGGGTTTATGAATATCAACAATTGAAGTAAAGATCATAACTCGATTCATCATAAAACTTGCATAATTAAGCATAATTTAATAGAAATTGAAATCAATAAATTTATAATTGAATTAGTTGTAACATCTGATCATGATTCATAAAATATGGTGTAAAACAGGAGAAGTAGTAACCCGTGGATAGATCATTAGAATTCCACAAGATTTAAGATAAAATCCCATAAGATTTTTTACCAAACTTCATGAATTAGGAGAGATTAGGCATGAGTGTGAACGAAAATACCCACTCATAACCCTATATACCTGATTATGGCTGATTCTAACACTTCCTTGAATTCCCAAGAAGGAATTGAAGAAAGACCTTGAAGGATTTCCTTGATCACCTCTCTAGACTATCACTCTTGCATGCATGAATATCAAAATGGCCTGAAATGAACTTAACTCCTTTAAAAGTCACTATTCATAACTCAAAACAATGAAGTTTAGGCCTGAGGAACTTAGAAATTATGAAAAATCCCTTACTATAATCGCAGAAAATAACTGCCAGTTGGTCCCCATGAGGGATCTGACGACTCGTCATCATGGGCCACAACCCGTGGAGTCTTCCTTCACATACACTGCCCTTCAGATCATCTAGGATCGTCACAGGTAACACCACAATCCATTACTAGTGAACACGACTCGTGGTCACCACCCATTTTGTACACTACCTCATCCTTTATTAGATTTTTACCTTGCTGCTCACGACCCTCCCCACAAATCATGGTGACGAACCATGACTCGTGGGATCCTTCCGTTAAGTACACTGCCCTCTTCCTTCTCTTTTCTCACTCATCACTCCCCACGACAGACCTAACGAGTCGTTGGGCCTGACCACGACTTATGGTCAAGTCCGTGGGGATCCCATTTCCCAAACTTCAACTCATTATCTGGGCCTCACCACGAGTCACATCATGACTCGTGGTCTGCTCCTATGGGTCACCTCATAACCCGTCCTATTCCTGGTGCCAGTTTTTTAAACTTTTCTCCGTTTCAACTCTGAATCTGATCTTTGGGTTTCCGAGGTATAACAACTCTGCCCTTGGTTTTCCATTCTTCGCAGTAATGAGTACTTGCCATTCACCAAGTGACAACCTGTGGGTGTCCAAAAATAAAGAAACGTAATTAAGTAAATAGCAACCAAAAGTTAAATACAAGCAATTAATCTAATCTTAGTCGTATTCCCCGAAAACGGTGCCACTTTTTGATAATGCTCAAACTCACACTCCCTGGAAAACTATGAATCGTACATTGTTAATAAAGAATCCAACAAAGAGGTTGGGGTCGAACCCACAGGGAATAAGATAAATCTAGACTAATGCGGGTACTCAAACTTGTTGGTAAGTTATCTCCAAATTGGGGGATTTAAAGAAAAAACAATAATAGAAAAAGATTGTAATTGTTGTTGTTATCAAGATTTGGAAATAACTAGGGTAAGTGTTTCCCATGGGTTCATAACTACTTCGGTTATACACACGTGATAAATCCCAATGCTTACTTATAGAACTGATAACTAGGGTTCATCCAAACGACTGTTTCATCCCTATTGGATGACTATACTCAATCACCAGGTCAGGTCTCATGAGCGATCAAACTAACTGTTATCAATATGTCCCAAATTAACTTTCCTGTGACTGCAGCTCAAGTTATACAGTGATCATAAAAATCAAGGCTTAGTTGTAATTCTCTTTTCCTAATCTCTACTTCTCTATGTTCAAGAAAGTAAAGGATTCAGGCAAGTCCTAACATTGTCACCGTTAAGAAATGTTTAAAGATGAAGAGAATACAATACAAGCATTAGGCATTAGTTTTGAATCACTTTGTGTAACCCTATTTCGTTAATCCACCATAGTTCCCACAACCCTAGTTGTGGAGGTTTTATCCTCTCATGGTTGTAAGATTGTAATTAGTATTCATAGATAAATACATAATTAAATACTTACAACAATAATTGGAAGAAAACCTGCTTTGAATATTGATGAACAAACTCAAGAACAATTGATAAAACCAAGAGTTAATATCAAGAATTGCTCTCCAAAACTTGATAATAATTCACAAATAAAACTTCTCTCAATGTAATCACACATCTACTGCTCTCTCTCTATATTGGTCTACTAAAACAAAATGTAAAAGGTATTTATACAGACATCATAAACCTTTTCCTAAGCTAACAGGGAAATTTCCATATCTGGCGTCGACTCATCCACGACTGGTCATACAACCCGTAACAGGATTGTACGAGTCATACCTGGCTCTCGTACGTTCCTTGGTTGCTGTAGATTTAACTAAGTGTTGGCAACTTTTATGACTCGTACCATGGTCCTATGAGTCGTACAATCCATCCGTGGCTTGGCCCTGAGAACTTTGACATCTTCTGAAGTTTTCTACGAGTGTTGTGGTACGCCTTGTACCTTGTTCCTATGACTCGTGCTTGCTTGTTGCATCTAGAGTTCTGCCAAGTGTTTAAGAATCACTTAATCTCCCCACAGCTCATGGTACGGGTTGTAAGTATATGTTACGATCCGTGGGTTCCAACCATATCAAGAGACTGCTTGTGCAAATTTTCCCTGAAGATTTCCCCGACTCCAACTACGGGTCATACCATCTTGGTACGGATCGTACTAAGAGTCATACTTTGCCTTCATATTATTTCATCCTTCTGAGTTTTTCCACGAGTCTCTTTACGATTCATATAATTAAGGTGCAGCTCGTACTAAGATTGGTACTTGGCTGATTTTTTGCACTTTTATGCATCTTCAACACATTTTTGCTCCAACACCTTTTTCCCTGAAAACAAAGTAAAAGCACCTCATATCCATATAAATATACCTAAGTCCATGTTATTTTCTCAATTTTAAGTATCAAAAGTGTTGTAAACTCGCAGCACATCACAGACATATGACTGCTGCAGCGGTCCTCCTGGGCAGTGAACCCTTCTTAATTTTGTTTTCCTTTTTCTCAACTTCTCCTTTCTCCTAGTCGTTCATTCCCTTCTTTAATGATTCTTATTAATGCAGATTTATCAATATGGCTTTCTTCAGCAGCAGCATCCGCACCGGTGACAACATTCTCTTTATGAATGATCAGTGTCAACTTTAACACAATGAGCAGGTTGCGAAGGATTTACTTCATGAAAGGGGGTTTGTCATACAGGATGTAGAGGAGAAGGCACCAAAGTTTTATGCCCTTCTCTAGGAGATATGTTTGGGTCCATTAGTGGAGGATTTGGGTAAGGCTAACGAGGCCTGGGTTAGGAAGTTCTATGCCAACCTCCTTGCTATGGTTTGGAGTCAGACGAGCCGGTGGCCTATGTTAGGGGTATGCAGATCATCTTGACCCTCATTGCTTCAATGAAGCCTTGGGTCTCTCAAATCTTCTGGAGGATGAGCTGAAGGCCCAGGATGTGAATGGAAATAGGCAATGGTTGGTGGATACTTTGGAGGTGGAGCAGAAGAGGGCCTCGACTAACTAGGGCATTACTAGGACAGGAATCCAAAGCTCTCATTTCTCTATGGAGGCCAGGAGGTGGCTCAATCTCGTGTCTCAGAGGATCCTCCCATCCTCCAATGTCACTGACGTAACCTATCCTCGTGCCTTGGTAGTGGCCTACATTCTGAGCGGGGTGAGGATGAATGTGGGGGCACAAACTCTATAGGAATGGAGGTACTTTTCAGCTAAGCCCATCATTGTCCTGCCGTTTCACTCTCATTACTAGGCTCTACAAGCGGGTTGGCGTACAACAGGAGTCCAGGGATGTCATCGTGGATTTTGACAGGCCTTTTGATCTCTTGAGGGTGAAGGGGGCTCCATGGAGAGGCTGGAAGAAGAGGAAGACCGCGTCTGTTGAGGGGGATGGTGGGGCCAACACTTCCATACCTATTGGGCCATTTGAGCGGATTGAGGCTGGGATGGCAGCCATACGGGAGCTACTGGGAGAGTTTCCCAAACCTCCTCCTAACAATCGACCCTCTAGTGCAGCAGCTACCAGCTTAGGGAAGGTGCAGGGGGAAATTGCCGCCCTGGCTCAGGCCCATGTCGAGCTCTGGGAGGACTTGGAGCGAGAGAGGAGGAGGCAGCGTTCTCGAGACAAGCTGCTCGTCCGAATGTGGAAGGGGATCAAGAAGATCCTGAAGACCCTCTCTCCCAGTTCCAGGACACCCCAGGCGACCAAGCAGGACCTGTGAGTTCTTGTCATGACCCGTCAGTACACCCGGATCGTAGACACGGGACAAGGATCCCCGAAAGACTCCAAGTCAACCCATGGCGTGATCATATAACTAATCCTAGGGTGAAGATCATCGGATGGAAAAATGGGTTGAGCTGGCTAATCACTTGATGACCCAGTGGAGAATGGGAACAGAGAGTCGAAACCCGGTCTTTTTCTTTAAAAAGAAAGATTTTAGCAATCCTCATCAAGGAAGGGGTCCCATCGCACATCCGATTCATGAACAGAGGATTCGTATAAGGAAGAACACTTAACTTAACAATCATGGATTAACTTAAAATCAAAACATGAGAGGTCGGGAACAACCAAAACACAATACAAACAGTAATGACAGAACACTACACATAAGTCTGAAAGCCTCTACACAAAATAGACGGGTTGAAGGGACAGGACCCCAACTAACCCAAACATTCTGAAAGAATAACATAAGATAAGTAAACAGGTCTGAACATGAAGCCCTCAAATCATGAGGACTCACCACTGAAAACTGAGCGGAACTGAGCGCAAGCTAGGGATGATGCTGAACCTGCGAAACGGATCCTGAAAATTTGTGGGTCAGTACTTGAAAGGTACTAAGTATGTAAGGTGTACAAATATAATACTTTAAAACATAAAAGTTATAGGAGTGGGGGCATCATGATCATGAGACTGAAATCATACGTATATCGTGAGGCTTAAGATTTTCAAAGTATTTGTAAACCTGTCATAGTCATAACACTTGAGAAAAACATTTCATAAAACATAACTTGATCCAAAGAACATAATCATGCATGCATTAAGAGTCATGAGAAACAATGAGAGATTTCTATAACCGACATGCACCACATGAGCACACAGGAGCTCGACCTGTAGACCTAGTCGGGAGGTCGTCCATATCTTTCCAAGGATATGAACCATGAAAGGTGTGATATCACTCATGAAGGCCCCGTAGNTATGAACCATGAAAGGTGTGATATCACTCATGAAGGCCCCGTAGGGAATCGGGGACAGTCACTAAGGAAGTCCCAAACATAACCTACAGTGGCACGTAGTTTTGAGATTTGAGGCGTAACCTGGGCTCCAAACCTACTCGGTGTTAAGTACTACTCCCAAAACATGCAACGTTCTCATAGAAATTCGTACATGACATGTGCGGATAGTCAAATCATAACAAATCATACATGCCTGAAAATTTATAATCCTAGCCATGGAATTGGGCCCTTGAGTCGGCCAAAATCATAGTCCATAAAACTTAAGCAACATGTGGGCTTTTTCCCATAATTTTAATCATACTTGAAATGCTTAAATTTATACGAAACATGATCATGATAATAATGAGAAATAGAGAACTTGAAGACATGCTTTAAATTCAAAAATTCATATCATATTTGCGAAATCATCATGAACATGAATTTTACTAAAAATCCTTCATAATTGGGCATCCATACTTTTGGATTCTTAAATCATGAAATATAAAATATACAAGTAAAATCAGCCCAAATACTTCAAAACCCGAAATTTAAACATACTACCACAAGCTCATATAAACTTTTGAAGAATCATGAAAACGGGTTTAAGACCCATAAGAATTTAGCAAATTAAACATAGGAAATGGGAAGTAATGGGCATGGGTAGGGACTAAACTACCCATTCGAACCCCACATACCTGGAAATTTCGAGACTCTTAATTCCCTTGAAAATCCTAGGTAGAATCTTGAAGAACTTAAAGGTGAACACTTGAATTTCCTTTCCTCCTTCCTCTCTACACTTACAAGTATCAAATGAGGTTTATTATGGCTGATTCCCCTTTAAAACACCATGTCCCAACCTCAAAACGACGTAGTTTAGGTCTTAAAAGTGTAGAAAATTACGAGGAGGCCCTTACTAATTCACAGGAAATAACTATCAAGTGATCTTAACGGGAGACCTGACAACTTGTTTCCAGGAGCAACGAGTTGTTGGATCCTTTCGTCAAGTCCACTGGAAATTTTCCCTTGGCTCTTAACGGAGGACATGACGACTCGTCCCCTGGTGACACGACTCGTTTCCAGCTTTCTTTAAGTACACTAGATCACCCTCGAAATTCTTCTCTAGGACCTCCCCACTACTAACATGACGACTCATGGTGGCTGACCACGAGTCGTTACATCACCCGTGGGGACCTCGAGTCCCTTCACCAACACAGGCCTTCCCATGAGTCACTTAACGACTCATTGGTCTCCCTGACGAGTCGTCTAATGACTCGTCCTGCACTGCTGCAACATTTTCTAGATTTTTCCCGTTTGACTCCCAGATCTGATCCTTGGGCTCCCGGGGTATAACAGTTCTCCTTCCTCAGCGGGTTCGAGGAGGGAGTAGATGAGGACACATTTAACGACAATGATGAGTCCTCCAGTTAGATAGGACCGAGTATCCCCCCAATGTTATTGGCTTTTATAACCTATTTTTGGGCAGCCCCTGATTGGGGCTTGTAAGATGATACTATTTCCCTTTCTTGTTTTTGAATGTGTTGGATGCTATTACTTATTTTAACGGATGCTCGTTTGGCTTCCTTAGACATTGGTCGTGTTTGGCCCTCTTTTATGATATCGTTGTTATTCCCCTATATTCACCTTGCTTGAATGACTTTACCACTTGATACTGATCGTTGCTATTCTTAAAAGGGGTTTTGGAATTCAGAACTATGGCATTCTGCCTGACCATGTCCACTGTAGCGATTCACTCTACCGCAGCAGTAGACCCGCTCCAGCGGAGAATCACTCATTGTAGCGAGACATACCGCGCTGTAGCGAAACTCGCTAAGTCAAACATCGTGGGGGTTCTCATTCCCCCAAGTCGACCCCGCCCACTAGCTTTATTGCATATTCTCAAGAATTCTCGTGCAATTAGATCCAATTGAGCCTGTCAAGATACCAATTGGAATCCTCCAGATACCAATTGGACTCAACCTAGGCAATCGACATACTCGGACAGCACGATGGGAAAGAAATAAAGCAAAAACTTTTTGGATTCCTTATAGCTTCCCAAAGATTAGATGTGGATGTCTACACACCAATCCGCAGGAGTCTACTCGATATTGCTCTTGTACTTGTGAGACCGGTAACCTAGACGCTCTGATACCAACTTGACATGAACCCAAATGGGCGGGTATTGTGGGCACCTACATCGACTCTACTTGATAAGAAACCCTTTTCAAAAAATTACATAAAATATCCAAAATTCTCATTAATTTACACAAATCAACAGTATTTCCCCAAACCTTAAATCTCTCAAGATCTAGTCTAGACAGGTACATGAGCTCTAAACAGAATACCGACAAAATAAAATGACACAGTTTTGTTTACAGAAAGAACACAGAAGCTGATGCTGAGGACTTCACGTCATGCAAAAAAGCTTCAACCTGCCACAACCTACAACAAAAAAGTGTACAAAGATAGTATCAATACACGACACGTACCGGTAGGCATCATTGGCCGACTAAAATTAGTTCACATAACAGCATAATAATCAACATACAAATGACATTAATAAATTTAACAACTACTCCACTTATGCAACAACCCATTAGGTTTATTAGTTACATTACCATCTATTATGACTCATTAAGGTCTATGCAATTACCCCATAACTCTAGCCATCATTTAATCTTTCAATCTTCCTTGTTCTTATCCCGCTGCAGTGAATGCTTAGACCGCTACAGTGGTCCTGCTACCGTGGCGATTTTCCCGCTGCAATGGTACACAATATAGTTAATAGCCCAATTCCCTGATCTAGATCTCTTTATTCCCACCATTTAACTTTATAGCGCATCTACCTCTATTACCATCTCACTAATGTTGACCAAGCCATTTTCTATCATTTATCAACCTATTTAATTAGCTACAGGATTTCCTGACCCTTCTAAATTCAGTGCATTAAATAATAAAGTTAAACCTGTTGTTTCCCAGTAATCCACTTCCTTGTTGTTAACTCGCCATACTACTTTGCGTAACCTACAAGAAACACTTAAATCAAACACTCAATCACAAATACAGAGCAAGAACACACAAGGAAACAACAAACCATATTGATGGAGTCAAATCCTCCATGATCCATTACACGAAGATACCTATTTATCCACATCATAATTATGTCATATAGCACCATACTTGTACCATATCATCATGTATTGTGTTCCAACCGTGTCTCTCGCCTCAAACCCGAATCACATAGATATACCTTGTATCACACTCATATATCTATACCTCTTTATTATTGCGGTGGTATGTTATCATACCATACCCGCACAATCTCTGATCTCGCAATCATACCATCAGTGATATGCCGGGCACACGCCTCCATCATATCACTGTATACACATGCCAAAGGATCTTATGCTCATCCTTCCAGTCATGACCTATAGGGGACTCTAGAAATCCATGTACTATACACCCAGCTGTATGAAACCTTTATCATACCTATCTGTGTACTCATATTCATACACCCAGTCATATGGTATTTTATCCAGACCTGTTTGTGTACTCCCTCGTACCGCTCGCTCGGATGCTCATCTCGGGCACTAGCCACTCATATCTCCAACCCTCATTCAGAGTTTGATCGTACTAGTCTACTCATCCAAGTTCTCTCCCTTCATCCCCAAACCTCGCATTCACAAACACATCAACGGATTACCTTCCCGCTTTATATATTATTTTGTTCATGTATTTGATCCATACAGACTCACCCCTCAATTTCGGGACCACACATCATAGCACAACAATCAATAAATTATACACATGACAAAATCACATATCAATAATTTTATGATAAAATTCCTAGTTTTGAGCCCAATTCTTAACCAGATAATTATAACATCAATTATATCCATAACTTCACAAGGAAATACAACCTGGCCCACTCGCGAGATTGGGCTCCGCTACAGCGACATTACTGCAATGGTTTCATTGTAGCGGTTCCAAACCCTCTACAGCGGTACTGTTCGACAATACTTCGACCAGTTCTCCTTACAGTTTCTCCCACGGATCATTTCTTGGAAATCTCATAAGTCATCACTATATTGCCCACCACAATGGAGGCAGCATCATATCAAGTTTATTTTAACCATTCAATTTTAACAGGGCAATCATCATCATAACTAAGGTCCAAAAACCCATTAAACAGATTATCATTCCGCACCCACACCAGTAATTATATAAGGTTTAACCCCTCTTAATTCACGAATTTTAGTTGCATCTTGTAATAATCATTGTCCATCCTTAACCGTTCAGTTCCCGCATTCTATAAACATGATTTCTACGACTAACCGTTCAAGATTACAATTCAGGAGGAAGGACTATAAATTCTATATATATAAATAAGCATAAAAAATAGTGCCAGAAGATCCTTCTGTATACAATCAATTCACTCTCACATACACCTTCACACATAGACTAATTTTATTGCAATCACAACCAATGGGTTTTCACATTATGTGGATATCACCACCCCTTTCCTATTTCTTTCGTCCTCGTACTCTTACCAGTTTTAAATATTCAATAACAATTTATTCAAATTTCGATCCTACCCATCAAAAGCACATAAATTATATGCACGTATATGCTTGGCTAATCAAAGTCTAACACAAAAGTGAGTAAGCCATAGCCTACCTAGATGCCAAGCTATCATCGGGACGTTTCCTGTGGCATGCTTGCACTGAGCCTGAGTTCTTGCGGAAAACCATAGCTACAGAGGATGAATCCCTACCTCCTTGCTCCTCTTATTGTTCCAAAAGTCTATTTTCTATTTTTAGGCGTTTTTATTAAGCACTTTTTGAGAGAATATTTTTTTAAAACCTAAATGGAACAGGATTGCGGAATTTTGGTCCATGTCACCCCCTGCAGTGAGACCAATTACCACTACAACGGTTTCACTATGGCGGAGGGCAGCCCACCGCGGCAGACGTACCCTTGGGCTCACCTGATTATGACTCAGCTCATTCGAACTTGTTCGTCTCACGCTCTTTATTTTTCAGGGAATTTATTCTAAATTTAAAAAAAAATTATTTTGCCCGCTCTTAGATGGTCGAGGTGCTATATCAGTCGAGCGAGTCGTTACACTTCTCTACCTCATAAAATAAATTTGACAAGTTTGTCCTATCAGGTAATAAATCTTCTTTCAAAAACTTCAGTAACATGGTAAGTGAATCATTACTCCAACGAACAATACTTTTAATATGAAGCAATTTAACCAAAGTAGAAAGTTTAGAAACTTTTGCACTTTGGTATAATGTTTAATCTAAATCCTTCAATAGCCTATAAAATCTTTTTGCTTTAAGATTTGGTTCTTACTCTAGAAAATCACCACCACTATTATTCATATTACCTCTGTCAAAATCAGGGTACAAATCTCTAAACATCTCATGTATTTCATCTTCATCATTACCCTCTTCAATGTCATTATCATTTACAAATGCGGAATCTGATTGTTCTTCACTTGACCTCTCCCCATGGTAATACCAAAGAGTATAATTTGATATTATCCCATGTATTATAAAATGTGACCTGATGATGTGCTGCGGATTTACAAAACTTTCGATGCTCAAAACTAAGAAAATAGTATGGACTTAGGTGTATTTATGCAGATATAAGGCATTTTTCCTTTGATTACAAGATAAATTGTGTTGGAGCTAAAAGATGCAAAAGATAGCCTGAAGTGTGCAAAATAGGCTCAAATTGCAGTCCACGGTACGAGCCGTAGGAAGGTCCTACGAGTCGTACTGGTGGCCGTGAAAAGTTGCAAAAGGCTAATGTTGAAGAGATGCAGTATACAAATCGTACCAAGCTTGTACGAGTCATGGTGATGAAGTCATGATAAGATTCAGAATATTTGCATAAGGGGCTGACTCCTGCTAGGTAAAGGAAGTACAAACCATGGAATGAAGGTACGAGTCGTACAATAACAGTCGTGATGAACTTCAGAAATATTTCAAAGTCTCAGAGTCAAGCCACGGGAGCTTAGTATGAATCGTAAGATGGAGGTACGAGTCGTACCAGGATCCAACACTTAGCCAAAATCTAGCCAGTCATACAATGTACGAAAGGATGCTACGGACCATAGGATCTCGCTATGGATTGTAGGTTAACTCATGACGCGGGCGGAACCAGATATGGAAATTCTCCCTGTTAGCCTAGGAAAAGAATTCTTGTGCCTGTACAATACGTTTTATGTTTTATTTTTCAGTAGATTTTTATCAGAGACATTATTGGAGACAACATTAGCCAATTGAGAGAAAGAGAGAATTGAGTTGATTTGACTTGTGATCAACCTTTTCTTGAATTCTTCTTGTTCTTGCTATTTGTTCTTCAAGATTTTGTTGATTAATTAAAGGAAGTGTTTTTCTCATTCATACTTGTAAGTATTGATTTATGTTTTTAATCATGAATGCAATTCACAACCTTACAACTGGTCAGTCATTTGAATGAACCTAAGTTATCAGTTCTATAAGTAAACCCTGGTTATCCTTTAAAGCAGTTATGAACCCATGGGGAACACAAACCCTGGTTATCCTTTAATATTGATCCAAAACTACATTTTTTATAATTGTTATTATTATTGATTTTCTTTAGAACCCCCCAATTTTGAAGTAACTACCTTACAAGTTGACTTACGGGTTGTAATCTAGCTTTTCCATATTCCCTGTGGGATCGACCCCAACCTCTAGTTGGGTTCTTTATTGACAACATCTGCTTCATACTTCAGTAAGAGGTGTGGTTTGAACGTTATCAAAAAGTGACGCCGTTACCGGGGAATACGGTTTAGGATTAGATAGTTGCTTGTGTTTAAATTTTAGTCTTTATTTCCTATTTTTTGTTTTTTTATTTTCTGACGTGTCACTGGGCAACGAGATGAAACAAGCGGCCAAGATGTGACCATGGTCTCAATAGGTATCTTGATGAAGTCTGAGTAATCAAGATACCTGTGTCGTGCCACGACGTTAAATCAGACGCTACTTGGGAGGTAACCCAAGATAAAATTTTCGTTTTTATGTGTTTTTTCAAGTGTGCAGGTGACAGCTCATAATTTTCAACAAAATAATTTGAGAATAAAATACATAGATGGGGGGAAGCTGTTCTTACCCCCAGAGACGATGAGGAGTGGAGGCCCAGGGAGTTCTTCTTGCACTCTATTACTTTATGCTTATTTATTTTAGCACTAGGGACAGTGTAACCAATTAAGTGTGGGGTGAGAGAAGTGAATCTCATATTACCGTGCATGTCTTAATTGCTAAATTTGCACATGGTAGGCCTAATTTTTTGGAATTTATGATTTGTCATGCATGCTTGTTGATTTGTAGTATTTTAGTTTTATTTTATTTTGGGTTCCTCCGGTTTTATTTTCGGTACTTTTCCGGTAGATAGTCCTTTAGAACTGACTAGAGAGTCTAGAATTTTTTTTATTTTATCTTTATATTTTTAGTCATTGAGTCATGACTTTTCCCGATGATGGATGGATGACGACCGTCTTAAAGGTAAATTAGTGATTAGGAAGAACAAGAACTTGGACCTTCGAATGCTAGGTGATTCACTTATGTATCATTGAGACTTTATTAAATTCACTCAAAGATGCATGAAAAAGGTAGAAACACTTAGTCTTTTGGAACTTGACTCTTGTGCTTAAAAAAATAGACTTAATTATGTTATGCATGCAATATGAATATATGTGTTTACGTGATCTTGATTTCAATTTTTAAATAATCTTGTGTCAATGTGTGAGGAATTATTTTTTATATACTCCATGCTTATAAATTGATGTCTAGAACTTGCCCGGTGTGTGTACAAAGCGAAATAAGAAGGATGGATTTAGGATGTGATATAGGCATTTCTTTGGTAGCTTTATTTTTATCCTATTTTACCTACCTTGATTGTAATTATCCTAGTTAGCCACGTTGAGCCCTAGTCTATTCTTTTGATAGTCATATTTTAAGCTTGAATCCTTTTTTGTTCTATTGACTTGTATTTGATCGAAATGACTCCTAGAGCACTTTAATGAAAAAAATTTGGATGAAAGGAGCATAATTGGAGAAGTGAAGGGAAAAGCTAAAAAGTGTGGTGAATTAGAAGAAAAGAAAAAGGTGAAATTTTGCTAAACAAGGAGGGTGATTTTTAGTGGGAAAACAAAAGGAATAAAGAACTTTGAAAAATTGAAAATATAAAAAAATGTGTGAATGAGCTCAATGATTAAAAGAAAAATCCCCACTAGTCACCTAAGTTGAAAATTGAAAGAGGAGGTATAAGTAGAAAATTTGGACATTGAAGAATGAGCTAAAAATCAAAGTATTGTGAAGAATTAAAGTGCTTAGGGAGATTAACCACTATCTTGGCCAAATAGTTCCTACCCATCCCTTAGCATACATTACAACCAAATTTAAAGTCCTAATTGATCCTTGATTCATAATTCCATATTTGTTACACCCCGTAAGATTCCCGGCACCTAGATGGCCTATTCGCACGTTGGTTAAGCATATTTGAAAGTCATACGTGCTAGAAAAAGGCCCGGAAAAAGATCGGACGTGAAACCTGTCGAACCATCGTGGAAGGAGCCGGGGCAGAGCCCCTCCGCGATGGCGCCGTGTCACGGAGGCGGGGCCACCGCGTTGGCGCCGTGTCACGGAGGCGGGGCCACCGCGTTGGCTCCGTGACACGTTGGGCCTGTCCAGGCCCAAGTATATAAGCCCCACTTCGGTTTTAAATCAGT
>JACEIK010002099.1:144386-164045 GCA_018107945.1 Datura stramonium | reverse complement strand
GGCGGGGCGTGACTGAATCATTTTCTCAATCATCTTTGTAAGTATTGTTTTATGTTTTCAATTATGAATACAATTCACAACCTTGCAATATGAGAGGCTAAAACCTCCATAGCTAGGGTTGTGGGAACCACAGTGGATTAACAAATTAGGGTTGCACAAAGTGAGTCTAAAACCAATACCAATTACTTATATTGTATTCTCTTCATCTTTAATGATTCTTAGCGGTGTGCAACGTTAGGAAGTGCTTAAAGTCTTTACTTGCTTTGGTCGAAGAGGTAGAGATTAGGAAAAGAGAATTATAATAGAGTCTTGATCTTAATGATCATTGTATTAACTTGAATTGTGGTCGCAGCATAGTTATATCTGGAACTAAGTGATAACGGTTAGTTTTCAAAAATCATGAGACTTGGTCGAGTAATTGAGGATAGTCATTCAATAGGGGTTGGTCGATCGCTTGAATGAACCTAAGTTATCAGTTCTGTAAGTAAGTATTGATAAAGATCACGAGTGTATACCCAAAGCTGTTATGAACCTATGGAGAACACAAACCCTAGTTATCCTTTAATTATTGATTGAGAAATATAATCTTGACTGCTGTTTATGTCTATTATTGATTTTTATTAGAATTCCCTCCATTGTGAAGTAATTACCATACAAGTTCATCTACTGGCTGTAATCTAGATCTTCCATATGTCATGTGCGATCGACCCCAAACTCGTGTTGGGTTGTTTATTGAAAACGTACTCTTCATACTTCAGTTGGAAGTGTGGTTTGAGCGTTATCAAAAAGTGGCGCGGTTGCCGGAGAATATGGTTAAGATTAGGTTATTTGCTTGTATTTGACTTTTTGGTAATTATTTCCTTAATTACGTTTATTTTTGTGTTTTTCTTTGATAACCACAGGCTTTCCTCCAGTGAATGCCAATCACTCGGAGTAGAGGAGACCCCCTTGTTCAACTAAATCCCGAAATCGAACGAGCACTGCATAGAATGGAAAACCCTGAGCAGAGAGAAGCCCGCTTAGCTGAAGAAGCTAGGAAAGCTAAGCTAGCTCGGTTAGCTGCACTTCAGCAGGATGGTGATGATAGAGATGAGGTGGTAAATGCTGGTTGACATGGGAGGGGCAACTGAGCTCAGAGATTTGCCCCTCAGTTCTTTGATGATAAGGACCCAGATATTGATGAGGTTGGGTCAACTGGAGAAATTGTGCAACCACCACTACCCACTGGGGAAAAATTTGACATTACGATCACCATGGTTCAATTGCTACACATGAAGGGGGTGTTCAGTGGCCACGCAGCGAATGACGCCAACCTGCACTTGATGAACTTTGTAGGAATATGCAAGGAATACAGGTTTCCCGGAGTAAGCCAGAATGCAATAAAACTCCCACTCTTCCCTTTCTCTCTATCAGGGGAAGCTACTTTGTGGTTATCGGAGTTTCCCAACGACTCCATAACCAATTGAAGGGAGCATAAACAAGCCTTCTTGGAGAGATTCTTTCCCCCATCAAGGATGTTACAGTTAAAAGATGATATCTACAACTTTCATCAAATTAAGACGGAGGCACTTCATGAAACCTGGTTGAGGTTCAAAATAAAGTTGACTAACTGCCCGAACCATAAAATCCAAGATGACAGTTTGTCGGAAATATTTTACAGGTCTCTTTATAATAGCACCAAGGTTGTAGCAGACACGGTGGCGGGTAGAGCATTGATGAGTCACACCTGGGAGGAAGTAGCCACTATCCTTGACAAGCTGACAAAGACAAATAGGGCCTGGCATACGAGGGAGGCTGATGCAATGGCAGGTACATATGTTGTTGGTTTGACTGCTGACTAACGAAGGAAGGAGGAAGAACACGATAAGGAGTTGGCTAACATGCACACATCATTGGACTTGCTGACAAAGCATATCATGGGAGCAGGAGCCAAAAAGGTAAATGCAATGGGAACTCAAGGAAGGGAGCAAGGAGCAGATCACTCTGATTCTGAGGAAGAGGCAAACTTCCTAGATAGCCAAGTGGCGGGTTTCTGAGCCAACGCCTAAGCGTCTGGACAAGAAAATTGGCACCAAGGTTCTGGAAATCAAGGTCAGATCCAATACATAGACAACTACAACAGGAACGGGTTATGAGATAGGAGCCGTGGTCGTGAGCAAGAGGGAGAATGGATAAGAAATGACGGATATCACAATGACCCAACTGGAGTCTATGTGCCTCCTAACGTACGAGAAGGGGAGGCCAGACAATCAAAGTTTGAGAGTATGATGGCCGAAATGCTGAAAAAGGTGAGGTCCATGGATGATTAGTTAAAAGAAAGTTGAAGTGACTTATCTAGCATGGGTCAGAAAGTGGAGTCTCACGCCACCACCATCAAGCAGATAGAACACCAACTTGGGCAACTGTCGGCAGCAATGATCCCTAGGCAAAAGGGTACACTTCCTAGAAACACTGTCCAGTATCTAAAGAATGATGCGCATTGCATGGCAGTGATGACTAGGAGTGGTAAAACCATAGTTGATCCCCCGTTCCCTGTTGAAGTTGAAAGGAGGAAAGATAGCATGATTGAGGAAGAAGAGATTGGTGATGACACAACAAGACAAGTTGCAAGAGGCCTCTAAGGGTGAGAAGGAATGCGACATTGATCAAGGGGCAACTCTAGTGCAAAAGGCTATCCCAAGACCACCGCCACCATTCCCACAAAGGATGAAGAAAAAGGTGGATAACGGTAAGTTCCAAAAATTTCTGTCAATGCTTAAACAACTTTCTGTGAATATACCATTGTTTGAAACACTAAAGCAGATGCCGGGATATGCAAAATTCATGAAGGAACTGGTGACGAAGAAAAGATCTGTAAGCTATGAGCTGGTTGACAGTGTCCATCACTGTAGTGCCATAACAACAAGGGTTTTAGATCAGAAAAAGGAAGACCTAGGTGCCTTCACGATACCTTGCACCATTGATAATTTCGAGTTCGCGAGGGCACACTGTGATTTGGGAGCTAGCATTAATCTAATTCCCTTGGTCGTCCTTAAAAATCATGGATTGGGAGCACCTACACCAACCAACATGTGGCTACTGATGGCCGAAAGAACAGTAAAGAGACCAGTGGGCCTTCTAGTTGATGTGTTCGTCAAGGTTGATAAGTTTATATTCCCAACGGACTCGTCATCTTAGATTGAGAGGTCGATTATGAGGTCCCCATCATTCTGTGGTGACCATTCCTCGCCACTGGGAGAGCTCTAGTAGATGTTGAAGCTGGCATGTTGAAGTTCAAACTAAATAAAGAAAAGGTCACATTCAACATCTGTTGGACCATGAAGCAACCAAAGGAATTTAGTGTGATCTCAGCACTTGAGGATGAGTATGATTCACTTGAAGAATTCTAAGTGGTCAAGAGACTTGCGTCGTGCGGCGACGTTAAATTAGGCACTTCGTCGGAGGCAACCCAAGGTGGTTTGGTGAAATCTGAGTAACCAGACCACCTGCGTCATGCCACGATGGTAAGAGTCATGGGGATGCACTTGTAGGTCACCAGGTAAGTTTTCTGTGGCTAAAATCACTAGGGGTCAGGGGACGAGTCGTAGGTTGCTCCTACGACTCATGGTACGAGTCATGACGGGTCATAATTACCCGATTCGGCCCAGATTTTTAAAATTTGCCCTCACCTACTTAAACTTCAAAACTCACCATTCTCCCATGCGAACACCTCACAACTCACGACCCACGAATTGAGAACCCTCTTCCCAACACCTGTATCTTCCCATCATCAAGAAATTAAGCACAAAATTCTTTCTTCAACTGAGTGTGAAACGCCCTAGAAGTTGATTTCTAGTCTATGAATTGAAAATCAAGTAAGTGATCTACATTTCAAGTTCTTAATGTTTGAAAGTGAACTTAAGGGAATTGAAAACCCATAAGAATCATTGGGTATGCTTGAAAATCAATGGGTATGTGCTAAAAACACCAACTCGACCGAAAACCCACTGGAAATTTATTGAATTTTGGCCCTAGAACACCTAAAGGGAGTTACGGGTAGGGGAGGATTAAGTCATGTAAAAATGGAGGTTACCATATGCTAGACCTGGGGGAAATCTGAGTACCCAAAAATGTGCAAAACAAACACTTACACATTGATAAAGAAGAATCATAAAAAATGGTCTGAAAAAGGGTACGCAGCACAGTACGGGTCGTAGGTTGACACCACGAATCGTACTAAGTGATCGTACCACTTATCTTGAAAAAATCGATCTGGGAAGTCCACCCTACGACTCGTGGAATCGACTTACGGGTCATACGATGAATCGTGGTGAAAAATAGAATTTATTTAAAATGGGACTTCATCAGACGACTAAAGGTAGGGATCGTACCTTCATGTTACGAGTCGTACCTGCGAGTCGTGGGGCACCATCAGGGCTTCTCACGAGTCGTACCTTCGAGGTACGACTCGTAATAAGGACCCGTGATGAGATACTGAACTTCTTCTATCTGATTTTTTCTTTGTCAAAAATGGAATGCTAACCTCTTTTTCACCAGGTACAATGACATATAAATGCAGGGCAGACAAAACATAATCCCGCAGGACATTGATAGATGAAACAACGGACTCAGAGTCTGATCAGGCTAGAGATTCACCTAGGGGTTCACTTGAGGAGTATCAAGTAGACACCTCAGATACAGATGGAACCAGAACCACTAGGGCAAGAGAAAAGGCCCAAGCCGAAGCAACCACGACCACATCCGCTCAAGCTCCCCATTCTGAAGAGGGAGCTAGAGAGGAACAACAAAGGCCAGGAACTGACTCCAACACTGAGGAAGGGTCAGAAGGGACCTAGAATGATGCGGAAAGCAGTGATCAAGAAGTGGAGAAGGAGACACCTGCCAGAGTAAACAAAATAATGTGGTGGAGAGTTTCGGGTGCTAGAGAAATATATGAACAAGGCATCGCTCTCACTACCAAAAATATCGAAAAGAAGCATCCAAGAAGAACTGTGGATCCTCACTAATTCCTTGAATGAAGTTGAGGAGATGAAGTGTATTTTTAGCTTCTATGGGTTAGAATGGATGGCCAAGAACCCTATACAATACATAGAGGAGATCTTCAGGGAGTTCTACGCAAACTACCTAGCCACAATGGAGGAGAAAGCAAAGGAGGGGCAAAAGATAAAGGAGCAGCTTTGCTTGGAGAGTTTTCTAGTCTGAGGGAGAGTAGTAGATGTATCCGATCGGAATATTGAACGGATATTATATGGACCTCAGTTCAGACCAACAAGGATAACCCAGAGTATGATTACAAGGTTGAGGCAATGAAGAAGATTAGGAGCCTAAGCAGGGGTGAGCGACAGAGGCAGCTGCAATGGCTAGCAGAAGTGATAGCTGAGAACAAGGATGAGGCTGAGTGGGTTACAAGTGGAGAGCAGGTGACAAAGAATTCACTAAACTTCATAGCAAAGGCCTGCTGGACACTGGTGAGACATCAATTAGTGCCCACAGTCAATGATAACATGTTGAGTGCTGATAGAGCGACGTTGGTGACATGCCTCATGTCTCGCTACCCTCTTAACATCTCGAGGATCATAGCTACAGAGATACGAGATGGGGCAGTGGAAGTAAGCACTACTATTCTATTCCCGAGCCTTGTATACAGTTTGTGTAGGGAAGAGAAAGTTCAGTAGGGTGACGAGAGATTGATTGGAGGCCAAAGAATTGCAGACATAGGCCTTATCCGGGATGAGATTAACCCGGTGAGCAGATCCGGGATGCCTACATATATCCCAGTAGCTCAGCCAGCAGGGGATGTATAGGTGAATTCCCCAGTACTCAAGAGCAGAGCGAGACAACCGGCTACAGATGCTGGTTATTCAGAGTCGGCTCCCAGCACCTCAGCTACACCGCTGCCCAATGTATAGACTCAGACTCCAGCAAAGTACATCTTGGTACTGTAGGATTTCCTCCAGAATCTAGCAAAGAGATTGACCATGGCCAAACACAAAATTTAGGCAATGATGGAGAATGTAAAGCCATGGGTCAAATTCTAGATAGATGCAGCACCTCAGGCTTTTCATGCCCACCTAGATAGTTTTGAAAGAATATTTAACTTGAGGATGGCGGAGCAGTTAGATACCAGTAGTCTCCGTGCGGAGTTGGGGGCTCTTCGGAATCAAGTGGTTGAGTTGTCTTTACGTAACCAACTATTATAGCAGCCCCCACTCTTCCGAACCTAGACACAGAGCTTGAGGAGGATATTGATTTGGCAGCATACTGGGCGCCAACTGCAGCCGGTGATAAAGGCAAGAAGAGAGCTGCTGAATATGCTGGTGAGGAGAGTTTGAAAAAGAAGAGAAAGAAGGAGAAGAAAGAGCGCAAGCGGGCTAGAGTGGAGAGTATGCGGGCTCATGAGGAGCATATGACTGAGCAACATGAGATAGTTAGAGGAGCGGGAAGCTCCACCACAGCTCAGCCCGAGCTTGCTAGTGGCCATTACCCTTCGGGTGAGCCAAATTCAGCCCCAGTTACTACAAATACGTTCAAGCGGCTATATTCACTGAGGGGGGAACACTACCCCCATTGTTAGACCATTGAGTGCACCGGCTACCGCTAGCGCCACTACTACTGCGGAGGTACCACCTTGGCAAGATGACAGAGGCGAAGTATGAGTAGCCACAAGTATGTCCCTTTTCCCTTCATGCTTATATTTTATGCTTCGAGGACGAAGATCATTTTTTCAAAAAAGGGGTGGGGGTGTACTTGTATTTTGGGATATTTTTTTTCATCTGAGGGTTTTTCTTACCGCGTTTCTTTTCCCTCAAGCATGCTATCTAATAGAATCGGCATGTGTTAGGATTTTTGTTTTTAGTTTTGATTTTTGTTTAATTATAAAGTAACTTAGGAATACTCAGCCAATAGATATGCACTAATTTTGTTGTTTTTGAAAAATTGACCCTGTTTAAAAAAAAATTCTATGTATTTGTGACAACAATGCATGATTTCTGTGGATAGTTTTTTATCATTTAGTTATTAATAGTTCTAGTCTTGTTAAGCCATGTATGAACCAGATAGGTAAAGTGAAAATAGTTCATGTACCATGCGCGAGTGAGGTCTTAGTATTTATTGCGGTATGTTGCTGAAGATCTAGAACTTGCCTGGTTGGTCTCTGCATAGGTTAAGGATGGTTGGTTAGGAGATGATCATAGGCCATTTTTGTGTTAGCTCACTTTTAGCCTATATTGACCTACCAAAGTGTCATGAATCCCTTGATCCCAAGTTTGAGCCTTAATAGACCATATTTCTTTGATTTACCTGTCAACCGTACCCATTTATTTATAATGAACCTATTTGGCCTTGGTCCTTCCTTGGATATTGTGAACCTCAACATAAGCAAAATGCTTAAATTGAGGGTGGCTAGAGTAGGGGTGCATAAATGGTGGGAGCGGGAGAAAAGGAAGGAAAAGAATGAGAAAAAAATGGTGAAAAAAGGTGTGGTGAGGTGAAAAAGTAAAAATCTGAAAATTTGATAATATTGAGAAAAAAGAAAAATTCAAAATAGCTTGAAATTGTTGAAAAATGTGAAAAATCACCTCACCTATGAAAATATTCTAAAATAGGAAAAAGGGAAGAAAAGAAGACAAAAAGAATGAAGGGTGAAATAGGAGAATGGTGTAACCAATGAATGTAGTGCCAAGGAAGGGATAGTCACTCATAAAATCTTTCATCTTTATCATGTCCAGCCCTAAGCCTACATTACAATCCATATCAAGTCCTATAGTGATCTTAATTTGACCATCTAACAAACCAAAGCAGAGAAAATAAGGGCAAGCCTATGGTATCTGATGCATAATACTTGCAGTTCTTTGAGAGAGTGAGTGCTTCATTTGCCTAGTCCCATGTTTCAGTTGATACTTCATACTAGAGTGGGGACTTCATTTTTTGTGAGGGTACATGGATTATGTTTTCTTTTACCATTGGTCTGTGTGAAACACATAGGTGATGACTGGATTGCTTGTTGATAACTAGATGACATGTCTTGATCCCTGAATACGATGTTTTGATGTTTGTTGCAATACATTAGCTGATGATATTTCAAGAGGAAGGATCAATAGAGTTTGTATATACAGTGCACAAATTTGTTTAAGTTTTGGCTATAGTATCTTAAGTTTATTTTCTAGTTTAGCGTCGTGTTTAGTTTTTCATTTTCTTTGCCTGAGGACATGAAAAAGTCTCAAGTGGAGGGTGTTGATGTGCTGTGGATTTACAACACTATTGATGCTCAAAACTAAGAAAATAGCATGGACTTAGGTGTATTTATGTGGATATGAGGCTCTTTTCCTTTTATTTTAGGATAAATGGGTGTTGGAACAATAAATTGCAAAAGGAAGCTAAAAGTGTGCAAAAAAGGGTAAAAAGTGCAGTCTACAGT
Organism: Datura stramonium; assembly: GCA_018107945.1. NCBI lineage: Eukaryota > Viridiplantae > Streptophyta > Magnoliopsida > Solanales > Solanaceae > Datura > Datura stramonium. The sequence goes on along the minus strand of JACEIK010002099.1, from coordinate 155,629 downwards.
ACGATCCGTAGGATGGACCTACGAGTCGTACTGAGGGCCTTGATGAGAAGCTGAAAGTTTAACATGGAAGAATGATCCTATGAGACTTGTCACGGATCGTACCATGGTAGTACGAGTCATGGTAAGCCAGTCATGATGAAATCCAGAAGAATTGCGCAGGAGGCTGATTCTCAGTACGAGAGTACCTTACGATCCTTGAGATGAAGGTACGAGTCGTACCATGCTAGTCGTGGTGAAGTTCAAACAAAGTTCAAAGTATTAGGATCAAGCCACGGGGGAAATATACAAATCGTAGGATGTTGGTACGAATCGTACCTTGGCCCAACACTTAGCCAAAATTCAGCCAACACTTTAAGCCACGAGTAGATGCCACGGTCCGTGAGAAGCCCCTACGAGTCGTAGGAGGACCCATGACGAGGTCGGCTACAAATATGGAAATCAGTCCCGTTAGTTTAGTAAAAGGATTCTCGTGTCTATACAAATACTTTTTATGTTTTATTTTTCATAGAGGATGACGAATAGACTTAATTCTAGTAGAAAAATATTGTAGTAAGCAATTTTTACATCATTGAAAGAGAGAATTTAGTTGGTTCCCTTGTGATCAACCTTTTCTTGAACTCATATTGTTCTTGCTACTTGTTATTCAATATTTCGTGGTTTAATTGAAGGAATCGTTTTCTCAATCGTCTTTGTAAGCATTGTTTTATGTTTTCAATCATGAATACAATTCACAACCTTGCAACTATGAGAGGCTAAAACCTCCATAGCTAGGGTTGTGGGAACCTTGATGGATTAACAAATTAGGGTTGCACAAGTGATTCTAAAATCAATACCAATTACTTATATTATATTCTATTCATCTTAATTGATTCTTAGCGATGCGCAACGTTAGGGAGTGCCTGAATTCTTTACTTTGATCGAAGAGGTAGAGATTAGGAAAAGAGAATTACAACAGAGTCGTGATCTTGAGTATCATTGTATTAACTTGAGTTGTGGTCGCATGATAGTTATATCTGGAACTTAGTGATAACAGTTAGTTTGCAAAACTCATTAGACTTGGTCGAGTAATTAAGGATAGTCATTCAATAGGGATTGGTCGATCGTTTGAATGAACCTAAGTTATTAGTTCTGTAAGTAGGTATTGGTAAACATCACGAGTGTATACCCAAAGCTGTTATGAACCCATGAGGAACACAAACCCTAGTTATCCTTTAACTATTGATTCACAAATATAATCTTGACTGCTGTTTATTTCTATTATTGATTTTTATTAGAATTCCCCCCATTGTGAAGTAATTACCATACAAGTTCATCTACCGGTTGTAATCTAGATCTTTCATATTCCCTGTGGCATCGACCCCAACCTCTTGTTGGGTTCTTTATTGACAATGTCCGCTTCGTACTTCAGTTGAAAGTGTGGTTTGAGAGTTATCAAACATGATATAATATCTTATAGTATATGCATTACTGAAATCATGAGGAATAATGAGAGACTCGTCTTAACCGAAAACCATCATGTATGAGCGCATAATGATCCCACGTCTTGCCCATGTGGAGGAGGTCCATCCTAAGACTTTCCAAGGTGAAATATTAAGTGTGGTGTGATATCACGGTGTGCCCTTGGGCCGGGGAAATGCTCTCTTGAGAGGCCCCAAAGTATACCTGCGTTGGCCCATACTTTATGAGACTAGGGAACCTCAGAATACCTAGCCTACTCAGAGCTAGACACTACTCTCAAAACATATATAATGCTCATATAATCATACATCAAAGCATAACTTAAATATTAACATATGGGGAGTCTTGACTCAAAAACTTGAGAAAACTGGACTTATTAGCCTTGGCTAAATCATGAATTCATTCTTAACTTGAGTGGGCTTGCCCAAATCATAACATCATGCTTACATGTGGTAGACATCATAAGAAAATCATAATTAAATTCATGGGTAAATTATAAACATTCTTTCATGCTAAATATCTTACCATACTTGGAAGCATAGATGTTGTTTCTAGCTGAGACCAGTACTTATATTGGATTGTTTCTAGCTGAGACCAGTGCTTATGTTTAGTTAGGGTTACTAGCTGTGTCGTTTCATGCCAGGGGCTAGATGACGTTGCTCCAAGGAGCTGTATGCCATCCGCGAGGGACGAAGATGAGGTCCAAGGACCTTATATAGTCTATTCCATGGCTGGACTATTTATATGCCGTATCGGCACTACACCCCCATTGAGCCTGGTGCCCAGGGTACAGACAGCAGGAATCCACCGAACACAGACACAACTATAGTTCAGGGGCCGAGCGGGCTCAGTTGTAGACCCAGGGGACTGGAAGGTTGGCTATAGTTATTAGTTGACTGGTTTTGACCTTGTTAGAGGTATATAGATTGAAGTGTGCTCGTCAGGGCTTATGGGGGCCCAGAGTGGGTTATTCTATGCTGGTTATACCTTTCAACTTTTGAGGGCCAGGTAAGGTTCTTGTTTGCATTCTTTACTGTTAGATTAGACAACAGGAGGTTAAGTTATTCAGGTTATACCTCTATCTATTTCACTCAGTTACTTTCAGTTTCATCTTAAGTTTTATTCAGTTATTTTCAGTTATTGCCTTACATATTCGTTGCATATTATACTAACGCGCATCTTGGGGTGCTGCATTACTTGCCTACAGGTGCGGATAGACACGGATCTGGACCTTCTTAGCTTTCAGCTCGAGTTAGAGGTACAATTAGATCCTGTCCTCCAGAGATGATTAGTTAGAAGGTTTGTTCTTTTTGATTATATAGTATGGGTAGGTCGGGGCTTTGTCTTTACCATTATTCCACTCCTAAAGGCTTGCAGATTTTACAATTTCCCTGTGGTTAGCCTGTTGTTGGCAGTGTGGGGCCTATATATGTGTTAGTTCATATGATGGCTGCGTGGAGCCTTGTTTAGATACTAGATAGTGGTCTTGTTGGCTATAGTATAGTTCTAGTTGTCTGATTTTCATTTTAGTCATAACTAGACAGCATAGTGGTTTTGTCGACCGCATAGGATTTCCTTTATTTGCCTGTTGCTAGTTAGCTGTTTTCCTTATAGGTGGCTATAAGGCCTTGTCAGCCGGAGGTTGTGTTTATAGCCGAGATAGCCCGTTGTTTTCTTGAAATGAGTTGCAGGCTCGCACCAGACGTGCATAAGCCTAGCCAGGCCAGTTAGATTCTAGTATGACACTAGGTGTCATTCATGCCTCCCAAGGTGGGGCGTGACAAATTTGGTACCAAAGCAGGTCATATCCCAGTGAGTCTGCAAGCCGTGCCAAGTAGAGTCTAACCATGGATATGTTGTGCACCACATTCTATAGATGGGAGGCTGCGAGGCACGTTAGGGTGGTTACTCTTCTTTTTCTTCCAGTCGTGCTATAGAGCTGTGCTGTATAGAGTTGAGTCCCTAAGCTTACTATAATCTGCTTGTCTACAGAGAAATGTCGGACATGCGACAGAGCACGACTAGTAGGAAGGTAGACGTCGCAGCAGGAAAAGGCACTAGCAGGGTGCCTTAGTCAGAGTCAGCCCTATTTGAGTGTGATAGGGAGACTTCATCTCGGTCTCCCCAACACTCTCCCCCAAGCCAGGAGCCATCCAAAGCGGAAGATGTGTCAGCACCACCTCCAGCAGCTCCTATACCGATACCATCAAACGAGGAGGTCAGGAGTGTTGTTTTCATGTTAGCTCAGATGATGGCTGCGTAGTGTCAGCTAGTGGCACCCGTGGTTGCTGAATCTTCGAGGGGACCTAGTAGTTCAAGGGTCTGAGAGTTCCTCGCTCTGAGTCCCCCACATTTCACAGGGATGGATTGAGATGAGGACCCTCAGGACTTTTTGGAATAGCTGTAGTGGATCTTCAGGGTAATGCAAGCCACGCCTGCAAAGTCGGTTAAGTTAGCGGTATTTCGGTTGCGGGACATAGCAGTATTATGGTATGAGAGTTGGGATAGGTCATGAGATAGAGATGTTCCTCCTCTGACTTGGTCCGGCTTTTCAAAGGCTTTCTTGGACCACTATTTGGTGCGAGAAATTCGACAGGCTTGGGTAGATCAGTTTCTGCATCTGGAGCAGGGTTCGATGAGTGTTTGGGAGTACGCTATGAGATTTGACTCCTTGGCCCGGTATGCACCAACTTTCATAGACACTATGCCAGCCAGGATGCACCGATTCATTATGGGGCTACTTTCGGAGTATGCAGAGATTTTAATTACAGCTACCTTGTGGGAGGATATGGATATCGCTCATATTTAGGCATTTTCCCAGAATATTGAGGGGATTAGGCAGCGACAACGAGGGATAGAAAGGGAAAGTCAGGAGCAATGCCACAGGGCTAGGCCTAGTGACACTCAGGTAGAGTCTTAGGGAGGGCTTAATCCACGACTATCCGACAGACCACCACGACCTCCACCTCCACGCAGCAACAAGGTGGTAGACCAGGCTGTCGGGGGCATTCGGGACTCAGCGCGAACTCACGGTCATCAAGTTTGCAACAATAGAAAGGGTCAGAGTAGAGTAGACTCACTGTGCCACCTTGCCCTATTTGCAGTCGATGTCACCTTGGGGTATGTAGTTGTGGTTCTACTATGTGTTACACCTATGGACAAGAGGGTCACTTGGTGAGGGGCTGTCCAGCCAGGGGTCAAAGTGATGGGGACCAACAGGACACATCTTTAGTAGGATCACGTGCCCCAGCGTCTCCAGCACTGTGTAGGCCCTCAGCTCTAGTCAGCAGAGGCCGAGGCAAGTCATGGGAATCAAGTTTAGGTACTGGTCCGGATCACACTTATGCTTTATCAGGGCGACAGGAGTCAGAGTCATCGCCGGATGTTGTGACAGGTATGATGGAAATTTGTTCTCATTCGGTTTATGTTTTGATAGACCTAGGTTCCACTTTATCTTATGTTACACCATTAGTGGCTCGGAAGTTCGGTGTAATGCTGGAATTGCTTCAACAACCCTTTTCAGTGTCCATGCCCATCGGTGATTATATTATAGCTAAAAGGATCTACGGGGACTGCACTATAGAGGTTGTTGGTCTCCAAACGTTGGTAGATTTAGTGGAACTACAAATGATCTATTTTGATGCAATTATGGGCATGGATTGGCTAGCAGCATGTTACGCCAATGTAGAATGTTGGACCAAGACTGTCCGATTCCAATTTCCAGGAGAGGTAATACGGGAGTGGAAAGGCAATGCAGCCACTCCAAAATGTAGGTTTATATCCTAGCTTCGGGTGAGAAATTTAATAGCAAAGGGTTGAATTTATCATATTGTCAGGGTTCAGGATATCCAAGTAGAATCCCCGACTCTCTAGTCCATTCCAGTAGTCAATGAATTTCTAGATGTGTTCCCAGATGAACCTCCTAGTATTCCCTCAGAATGGAAAATCGATTTTTCTATTGACATATTACCAGGTACTCAGCCTATATCCATCCCTCCGTACTGAATGGCTCCTACTGAGCTCAGAGAATTGAAGGAACAACTAAAACATCTGCTGGATAAGGGCTTTATTAGGCTGAGTACTTCACCGTCGGGTGCGCCGGTTTTATTTGTAAGAAAGAAAGATGATTCCCTCCGTATGTGTATAGATTACCAGTAGCTAAATAAAGTCACTATCAAGAACAAATACCCGCTTCCCAAGATAGATGACTTGTTTGATCAGTTATAAGGGGTGAAGTATTTTTCTTAGATCGACTTAAGGTCTGGGTATCACCAAGTGCGGGTTCGGGAGAGAGATATACCGAAAATAGCTTTCAAAACCAGGTATGGCCATTTCAAGTTCCTAGTTATGTTCGTCGGGTTGACGAATGCTCCTGCAGTGTTCATAGATATGATGAATAACATCTTCAGGCCGTATCTGGATTTGTTCGTAATAGTATTTATTGATGACATTCTGGTGTATTCCCGCTCAGAAGTATAACACAGGGATAATTTGCGAACAGTACTCCAGATTCTCAAAGATTGCCAGTTGTATGCAAAATTTTCTAAATGTGAGTTCTGGCCAAATTCGGTAGCCTTTTTGGTTCATATTGTGTCGGATGCTGGTATTCAGGTAGATTCACAGAAGATTGAGGCAGTAAAGACATGGCCTAGACCTATAACTCCAACTGAGGTACGTAGTTTCCTAGGGTTAGTTGGGTTTTACAAGAGATTTGTAGAGGGGTTTTCTACTTTATCAGCACCTTTGACCAAGCTAACTCAGAAAGCAGCTAAATTTCATTGGACTGAAGCGTGTGAATAGAGTTTCCATGAGTTGAAAAATAGATTGACGTTAGCACCAATACTAACTTTTCCGGAAGGTTCAGAGGGTTATGCAGTGTACTGTGACGCTACGGGCATTGGGTTAGGGTGTGTTCTAATGAAACATGGTAATGTAATTTCCTATGCTTCAAGGCAGTTGAGGAAGCATGAAAAGAACTATCCCACTCATGACCTGGAGTTTGCGGCAGTAGTTCACACCTTAAAACTCTGTAGACATTACCTATATGGGGTGCACGTGGACATTTTTAGCGATCATAAGACCTCCAGTACATCTTTACACAGAAAGAGTTGAATCTACGATGACGTCGCTGGTTGGAATTATTGAAGGACTACGACATGAATATTTTATATCATCCAGGGAAGGCTAATATTGTAGCAGATGCCCTTAGTCGTAGATCAATGGGGAGTTTAGTGTACTTGAGGCCCGAACAATGGGAGCTGGCCCAAGAATTTCACCGATTAGCCAGTTTAGTCATCTGAATAGTAGATTCGGGAGACAGTGGGGCAGTGATTCAGAGTACCGAAGTACCATCCCTAGTTGTAGAAGTAAAAGAGCGGCAATATAAAGATCCTAACCTAGTACAACTTAGAGATAAAGTTCAGCGAGGTGAAGTATCAACTTTTAAGGTAACCGAATATGGGGTCGGGTCGCCTCTGCGTTCCATATGTGGCAGGACTTTGCCAGCAGATCATGGCAGAGGTACATTATTCCTGTTATTCACTTCACCCAGGTTCAACAAAGATGAACCATGCCATAAAAGAGATTTACTGGTGGCTAGGAATGAAAAAGGGTGTGGCAGAATTTGTAGCACAATGCCCTAACTACCAGCAGGTAAAAGCGAATCATCAAAACACCGATGGATTGATGCAGGAAATAGTGGTACCTATGTGGAAATGGAAAGCGATTAACATGGATATTGTAACAGGGTTGCCTCGAACCAAGCACAAATTTGATTCTATCTGGGTAATTGTTGACATATTAACGAAGTCACTCATTTTCTGCCAGTTTGGACTACCTTCTTAGTTGAGCAATATGCTAAATTGTATATCAGAGAGTCGAAGATGACATGAGATCTAGATATCGTCATCTATTCTAGGGTTAGTCCAGACTATGCAGTTAAGGTAAGGTTGTTGTTCAACTGTTATTTTATGATTTATGTTATTTATACTATTCAGTTGACTACCATTTTGTTGTGAAATAGTTGTTATAGTGTCATGTGAGGTGCCTGTATTAGACTTTTCTACATTTCAAGGTTTTCAGGTAGTCCTATTACAGGGGTTACTCTGCCGAAACTTTTCTAGAATAATAGTTGAAAGAGTTAAACTCCTGTAAGTTGAAGTTGCATTCGAGGACGAATGTTCCTAAAAGGGGAGGATGTTACACTCAGTAAGCTCCTAATCTTTAGTCGTCGTATTCATACGTTAGTCAAGAGTTTTAGAGTACGATGCATATGAGAAAGGGCCCGGGTAAATGTCAAATGAGCGCGGAATCAAGGTTGTAAGGCAGAAGGCCGGACAAGCTGCCAAAAGGGCAACTTGTCACAGACCCTCCCCCTGTGTGATGGGCTCCGTGACATGGCCCAAGATTGCCGCGTTGGGGTCCGTAAGACGGACCCCATGTCCACCACCCAAGTTTTATATATGTTTAATTGAATCATTTGGTATTATATCAAATAAACATACCCTCGTCCATAGAATGAAAAATACGTCATTTTCAAGTAATTTCCTTCTGAATACGATGCCAAACGCCGTCCAAACTCAAATTAACTTCAGGTATCGGGTTATAAGCCTGTAGGGAGCATTACTATGGAGTTAGTTTCTCGAAATACGCCTGGCGAATTTGAACTCCATCGAGAAGAAGTGATAAGAATTGCTCCAAATTGATTCCTATATGGGAACAGGCTTCAAGTAAGCATTTCTCCCTTCTGAATTCCCGAGAAATTATAAGTTTTCGACCGTATTCTGCAAAGTTGAAATATTATGATTATTAGTATTTAAGTTAGCATTTTGTCCGAATTTGGTATTGAAATTTGTCCCTTTTCCCAGTAATACAGTTATAGTTGGAAAGAGCTATTGAATTGAAACTGAAACTAGTCAGTTAATCAGGAATCGACGATTGAGGTATGTTAAGGCGAATTTCTTCGGCATGTTAGTTTCTATAGTACTGTAATACAGTTTGAATCCCATAAAGGGAGACAATAGTTTGTTATTGTGAATAGCTATTGTTGTTAGCTGAGACCAGTACTTATGTTTAGTTTGGGATTGACTTTGCCCTGTATAGCCTTCCATGACAAACCCAGGGTTACTAGTTGTGTCGTTGCCCGCCAGGGGCTAGATGACGTCGCGCCAAGGAGAGATATTTCGTCCGTGAGGGAAGAAGATGAGTTCCAAGGACCTTATACAGTCCATTCCATTGATGGACTATTTATATGCCGTATCGACACTACACCCCCATCGAGCCTGGTGCCCGGGGTGCAGAGAGTAGGAGTCCACTGGACTCAGACACAGCTATAGTTCAGAGGCCGCGCGGGCCTAGTTGCAGACCCAGGGGACTGGCAGGTTGTCTATAGTTATTAGTTGACTCATTTTGGCCTTGTTAGGGGTATATAGATTGAAGTGTTCTTGCCAGGGCTTATGGGACCCCTGAGTGGGTTACTTTGTGCTGGTTGTACATTCCGGCTTATGGGGGCTAGGTAAGGTCCTTGTTTTCACTATTTACTGTTAGATTATACAGTAGGAAGTTAAGTTATTCAGGTTATACCACTATCTCTTTCACTCAGTTACTTTCAGTTTCATCTTAAGTTTTATTCAGTTATTTGCATTTATTGCCTTACATATTCGGTACATATTGTATTGACGCCCATCTTGGGGCGCTGCATTACTTTCCTGCAGGTGAGGATATACATGGATCAGGACCTTCTTAGCTTTAAGCCTGAGTCAGCAGTATAGTTATCTCCTCTCCTCCAGAGCTGATTAGTTAGAAGGTTTGTTCTTTTTGATTATACAGTTTGGGTAGGTCGGGGCTCTATCTCGACCATTATTCCACTCCTAGAGGCTTGCAAATTTTACAATTTCCCTGTGGTTACTTGGTTTTTAGCCGTGTGGGGCCTATATATGTGTTAGTTTGTGTGGTGGTCGTATGGGACCTTTTTTAGCTTCTAGATAGTGGCCTTGTCGGCTATAGTATATAGTTGTCTGATTTTCATTTTAGTCATAACTAGATAGCATGGTGGTCTTGTCGGCCCGCATAGGATTTCCTTTATTTTCTGTTGCTGGTTAGTTGTTTTCCTTACAGGTGGCTATAAGGCCTTGTCGGCCGAAGGTTGTGTTTAGAGCCGAGACTTAACCAATATAATTAAGAATTCATCATTACACGCCTCTAGTTAATGACTTAACTACTCATGATTAAGAAATTCAAAAGCACATTTAGCAATAAATTCATTGAATTCAATAACAAGAGTAGTAAAATCAAGTTCAAAAGTAGTCTTCAACAATTGAAGTACCTTGCTATTAAGAAGAAGAACAAGAGAATAGTACTTTTCAAGTTCTACCAATCAAATTCTCCTCTTCTCTTCTAGGGAATGTTCTAAAGCTAGGAAAGGAAAAATATGATATGATATGATCTGATATGATATGCTTAGTACACAGTACTTTCTATAGAATTTATATATCCAAGAAAATAGGGCATCTTCTCTCTCTTTCTTTGTGATGGACAATTTTTCCCCTAAGCAGCATTCTGGAATAAACGAGACAATCGGTGATTCGCCAGTTGTAATTCATAAATCGCCGGCTATATTATCTGCTGCCTCAATGCATTACAGTAGCAATCGGCTGTTCATTCACTATTTCACCAATCTCCATCCATGCACCTGCAACGCTTTACTATTCAATCCATCAAGTTAGGTGTCATTCTGTGGCTGAACCGGCGAGCTGCCGTTGGCAACCCGTGTTTCTCTAGTGGCTTGTTTCCTAGAGGTAGTGGTGATCGGACGACGTTTCACCTGTCTTCTTTGATGGAATGTTGAATTTCATCCCACTTCCTTCTTTTTGCTCCATTTCTTTCTCTTTTCTTCACATTAGGCATCTTCACAAACAAAAGCAAAAAAGGCATAAAATCCACATAAACAACTCAAAAACCAAGCAAAAATTCAGGTTTAAGAGCCTAATGAGTTGGTGAATTACCAACTCAACAAACCCCAAAACTTGAACCATTGCTTGTCCTCCAGTAATGCAATTCTTATCAGTAGAAAAACATGCCACTCCTCACAAGTTTAAAAATCAACAACCACCTAGTTTATGACAACCCAAAAATGCTCACCCATCTCACTGAAAAAGAGAAGAAAATTGCCCTGAAAACCAAAACAATGAAGATATTTCAAGAGGCCACCACCCTTCACAAACGTGGTTCATGAGAGGATTCATTTTGTAAAACAAGGACATTGCTTATCGATGAAATACACATAGCATCTCAATTCATAATCAGTTCACATTCAAAACTTTCCTTAGAGTTTACACTTCTCATTCCCTATCCACACATTAACTCTAAATGCACTTGTGTCCTCAAAAAGGGATGATGCCACTCACAAAAAGGAGAATCCCTATTCTTTAATCATGAAATCACTAAATACACACAAGGGATCTCTTGGAAGAGATAATCACGCTCACTCTCCCAAAAGAAATATTCATGCATGATCTTGGGCAGAATTATATGCCCAATTGATACTCAAATACTTCATTTCGTCTTGTTTATCCATCGATATTTGTGCATTCTCATGTAATTTATAGTTAAAATGTGCATTTATACTAACCAACATGATTAGCATTGTTTTGCAGGAAAAATATACTTTTAGGAAGCTAAGAGGCACGTTGGGAGAAATCGGGAATGGACTTGGAAGCGAGCAGTGGAAAAGGCTAAGGAGATGCAGCAAATAAAGGGGCTCCGCGATGGAGCCGTGTCACGCTGCC
>JACEIK010002099.1:118587-136642 GCA_018107945.1 Datura stramonium | reverse complement strand
GTATGGCTAGAACATGAATTTCCTTTTATCACAGAAATGTAGGTGGAAGGTTCATGATTCTTAAGTTGGGTTAAATACGAGAGTTTTAATCCATAGGAAAAAATTCTTGACTAGCAACCGAAGGAAAGATTAACCGATTTGTATTGATAAATTGCTTCCCTACATGTTCGTTTTAGCCTCAGCATGCTCATAACTATAGTTCAGACTCAAATTGTACATTTGTGTTAGATTAGTATAAATTAGGAAACAAAATCCCAAAATCTTCTTTAAACTGTTGTCTACATTTTTAGAGTTAAAGCTCATTGACACTTGATTCGATTATTACCTTGGTTCAGTCCCTGTGGGATCGATACTTGGCTTACTTGAGCCATTTTACTACTTGTTCGACCACGTGCACTTGCGTGTAGTCATCTAGACCGCCGAACAATGCACACAACTTGACCCACAGGCTTTCCCTTCATGTAATTCGCCACTAATGTAGAGCGGCTGTACTTAAAATCACTTAGGACTTGCGGGTTATAATGTAGGCTCGGGATAGGGGTAGGATAAAAATTTAGCTTTAGTGACTCGAACCTCCCTAATGCCTTTTGTGGACATACCTCCCATCAACTCTTTTCACTCACTTTACCTTATTTCTCCTCTTTCATCATCTTTGGCTTTTATCTCTTAATGACCCTCCTTATAACTTCTTTTGTCTCTCACAATTAGCCTTATCTAAGCAAGAGGAAACACCAGATAACAAAAATTCTTTTTCTCTTTTCAACTTATCACTTTATGCATTTTGAACACAATGCGGTGCTACCTCAGATTGAGATTCTCATGTTTCCCTTGCACACCCCCAAAATTGGGATTTTGCCTCTTTTCTCATTTATTCCCTTATCACTCCATTCTTCTTGGGCTTGAAGCCTCATTCTATCTTTAGTTTATCACTAGCACTTAGGAAGGATGGGTGCCAAAGAGAGGTATTAAGAATGGAATTAAGGCTTATAATGTGGTTGCCAAAGAAGGGGTCTAAGGCTCAACGATGGCTGAACAAGATCAATATTCAAGGAGGGTATATGGGTGAAGTGGATAAACAAAAGAAAGCCTAAAATCATGTTCTAAGTGCAACTACATCTAGGATTTCTCCTTGAGTCACACTTGGGGCAAGTTGTAGATAACAAGTCATGAATGAGATTCACAAAAACAAATTCTCACCACACAAGGAATCACCCTTAAAGGCTCCACAAGACATCACAAGATTTCAAGTCGGGACATCAAAGCATGCAAATTCATAAGTCAACAAAAGAATTTAAAAAATATGACAAAGAGTGCAATGTTCTTGCTTCAAAAATCTGCTCATTATCTTTCATTTTCACGCCCCCATTTTAAAAATTTTCTGGTGGTGCATCTCAAGACAACTTCATAAAAAGACTCAAAAGCAACATGGCATTTTCCCTTAAGAGAGTCACCACACAGTCTATCATCGGGAAGTGCCAACTCGGTTTGACAATAAAAAGGGAAAGGAAAATGAAAACATGCTCCTTGGGAAAGAACCATGGTATTAAGAAAACCTTTGGAGTTTATTTACTATCCTACTATTTACAAAGGCGAACAAGAATACAAGAAAACTCGGGTCATGCGGGAGAAATTTATCAATTCAAAGCAAAGACCCTTTGGCACTAACACATCATCATTCAAGATCTAAATCATGTCATTCATTTCATTACCATAACAAGCCCGACAAGGGAAATCATCAACAAGCAAAATAAACAAAGGCCCGACAAAGGCTATATCATCAAATCAATTCAAAAAAACATCAAATCATTGACCCCCAAAACAAACAAACACTTATCCCTCCCCCACTTAAAAGAATACATTGTATCCAATGTAGGAGTGCAAAAGGAAAAGGTACAAGAGACTCCCTAAGAGGGTCATTCTTCCTTATTTTCATCAGCGACATCACCTACACCAGCAAAATCATCCCCGAAGCCCTTGAATAGATCATCAATGGGGCCCCGAACTGTGGAGGGAGAAACCATTTCAACGTCAAGGGAACTCATGTCAGGAACCTCTTTTGAAGTATGGCTCTTCCATTCCTGTACCTCATTTCAGAGAGAGGTGATAGCCCCCTCAACCGCATCCACCCTCTTGCAAAATGTAGTGATACTATTATATAAAGACTTGAGATTCTTCTTAACTGTTTAAGAAATGAGTGTGGGGAGACTCTTGGCCAATCTTTGAAATTGTCTCTCATGAAAGTTGGTCATTTCCACAAGTCTGTGGAGACCACTTTATTGGGAGGATTGAGGTGGGGGACATGCTCCCCGAGGAGGCATGTCACCTGAAGCTTGGCCTTACACTTTGTGCTGGGGCATGTGGGGAGTGGTCTGACCCATGTGAAAGGGATCCCTCAGCCACCCCAAAGGCTTGCAATCTTTTTCTCTTCATTGTGGGTGCCTCTGCATCCCTCTTCCAGTCTATGGAAAATACTCTTGAAGAAGCAGCAGAGGTTTCATCCGGGAACAAAGGCACTCCATCTTGTGCACACAACTTGGTAATGAGGACATCGTAAGCCATGAAAGTGCTAGCCTATCGTTCCTTCCTCTTCATTTGTTGGGCTACAATCTCCCCAAAGTTAATGGGGACTCCAGTCATGATGTAGACAATGAAAATTGTTGTTACCAAGATAACCCTATGCTTGTTCTTGGAGGGGATGATACGACCACAGATAAAGTCCATCCACAACATGGCCTCAAACTTCAAATCATGGATAGAGATTTTGCCACCCATGGATGCCCACAAAGGTGTATTAGCAACGATGATTGGGGCTATCCAGGAGAATTGGTCCTTTATGTACGCCACTCGGGCCATATACTCTTTACCCGAGTCGATCTCATCTTCCCAAAATAAGTAGTTGATGGCAGCTAGAGTAATGTCAATTTCCACTCCCTTTATCATGACCGATGTTAGGCTCGGGAAGTCATCAACTTTGCCTCTGTGTTGTATACTATCCTTCCTAGGTTTAAAGCATAGAACTCTGGTTCTAGGTTGGGGTAGTAAGGCGGGAGAGGATTGGCAAAAGTATGCCATTGTCGGTCCGTGAATTGGGCGATGATGTTAGGAAGATCACCGCGCAAGCTTGCTAGGTCAAATCACTTCTCCAAAATTATGGACTGACCCTGTCATATGAAATAGTGATCCTTAATGTTTGGGACACAGAGTATGATGACCTATTTGGAGTTTGCAGGTGGTGCTGAGGCCTTGGCTTTGCCCTTGCCCTTGCTGGTGGATGATGCGGGAGCCTTTCCCCTTTCGGTATTTCTAGATGAAGACATGATATTTATGCAAACAAAGTGTTAGTGATAGCTACAATGTACTTGAATTGAAACAACTAAAGCTATTTTAAGAGTGAAATAAGAAGCAAGAATTGTAAGATAACTGACAGCATCAACGGAACACCGACGAGTCGCATGAGGACTCCGTCAACTGCCGGTGCCTCGCCAATATGAAACAGAAGACTGAGACAACCCAGTGTGTACCGATGACAAGGTGGTGAGTCGCCAATACTGATTTTCCAACCCCCAATTCAACACAAGATCCAAACAGCGGCTTGAAGCCAACGATGCCTTGACCAGCATTTCATCGACGTTTCGCCGTACTCCACCGGTGAATCGCCAAAAGTCATCGTCCCTAAATTAATTACTAACATATCAATGGTGTCTAATCACAAACACCCACACAAATTTCAATAAATTATCAACTCTACACATGAAATAGGACTCGAATGACTTTTTACCCTTAAAAATGGTGTCACCAAATCTATCATCGAGCAAAAAATGACATTTCAATCCTAGTGGGTTACTTAGACTTATCCCATTCGAATCTGCACACTGAACATACCTTTCCCCCACCCATTGCAACCTCACACTTATATCCCCCATTCATTTCAACAAACAGAGCATAACTCATGAATTCAGTGGGAAGGAAAAGTATCAAAATTGAAAGGATAGGTATGGTCAAGCCACATAAAAATAATAACTAATGTGCCATTGATGATAACATGGAAGAGACAAGGATACATTACCACACTGTCGGAATGAATTTGCAAACTCTAGCTTGTGGGAGCTTAGCAACTATCAGCAATGGCAACTTCAGAGGTTATGTAGTAGAGAAAGAAAATGTGAGTGTAGTGAGGATGTTGGTGAAGGAAGGGAGACGTTTTATAGGTGGGAGAGTGAGATAGATATAGGTTAAGGAGAAGGTGGGGTAGTAATGGTGAGTTAATGTGGTGGTGAGAAGTGGAAAGGTGGGAAAGAGGGAAGGTTAGGTATTGGGGAGACAAAAAAGATATGGAAAAACGGTAAAAAGGAGAATCTAAGGGAATATTGTGCAGTATAGGGCGGCTCCAGCAAATATTTGGGGTCAGGTGGGTCCAAATTTGATTTAACTTTTGAACTAAAATCGTACCTCGACCGGCTCTGCATCGGCGGTTCTTCGAATTGAACTGGCGTTCCTCCACTTTTACCATTTACACTTGAAATCATGCCTAGTTCACCATATATCAGCTGGCTATAGCTGGCTATTGACTGGTGGTTCACGAATTGGATCGGCGATCCGCCAGTAAGCCACCGCTTAGGCTCCAATGCTTCAGGTGATCTGTTTTGTATCAACGACCTACCAGCCGTATACGATTTTTCATCAGTGGTTCGCTGGTCAAATGCTCAAAATCCCAGCCTTCTTCCTTCTTGTGACCTGAGGCGGTGGTTTGCTCTTCTGGATCGGTGACTCGCCAGTCCAGCGCGGTTCCCGTGTTGTTGTGGTTCTTTCCCTCTTTGCTCCTCACTTCATTGATTTTACAAAAACAAAAACAACAAAGACATAACATAAATGAAATAAAACACTTGGCTTTCCTCCCAAGAAGTGCGTTAGATAACGTTATGGAATGATGTAGCTCCCATTTAACAATTCTCCTTTGACGGATCATCCTCCGACTCCGTCTCCTCCATCTCAATTTCACTGTTCTCATACTCTTTCCGCAACACCCCTATCACCTTGCATTTGGCGGGAGTTTCAGTTGACGGGAAAACCTTGATGGTTACTTCTTCACATCCAACTCTGAACTTGAGCTCCCCTAGCTCCACGTCAACCACAGCTCTGCCCGTAGCTAACAACGGTCTTCACAAAATAATTGGTACCTCCTCATCCATTTCACAATTGAGGACTATGAAATCAAAAGGTAGTATGAATTTATCAACCCTTACCAACACATCTTCTAACACCCCCACAGGGTTTTTTTATGGAACGATCCGCCATGAGAAACCTCATAGGCGTAGGCTTTGTGCTTCCAAGTCCCAACTTTTTAAAAATGATTAAGGGCATTAAATTTATGCTGGTACTAAGATTGCATAGAGCTTTCTTAAACATACATATCCCAATTGTACAAGGGATTGTGAAAGCTTCTTCCCGCTTGGGGGCAAGATTGCTCATCATCACTGCACTACAATGGTGCATCGTCTCCCTACTACTTGCATCAACCACCTTCATATTTTTCAGAAATTCTTTCATGAATTTAGCATATCCTGGCATTTGGAGAAGAGAATCCACCAATGGTATATTAAGGGACAACTTTATGAACATGTCAATAAATTTGCTGAACTGATCGTCCTTCTTTTTCTTGGCCAACCATTGCGGATAAGGGGGTGGAGCTCTTTCTTCAACCTTGTCATCATTTGGGGCCTTCGCGCCCACCTCATCTTCATCAACATGTGAGGGGATTTCATCATCCTTCCCCTCACCTTCCTCTTCACTCTCTGACTTTTTTGGCTTCTCGTCAATTCCATTTTTCTCATTTGATTTCGGATCATTAACCTCCTTAGACTTCACTAGTGCATGTACGACCACTTTACCACTCATAGTGACAATAGCCATGCATTGTGTCACTTGGGAGCATTCCCTTCATTCGGAGTTTATTTGAGTGGACAAGTGATTCATTTGAACTTCCAAATGCTTGATGGATGCTGAATGAGTGCTCACTGTTTAGGCAAGGTTAGACACCTCCCCTCTCAATTCCTTGACCCCGCTCTTGATTGACTCAAATTTATTGAGGACTCTTGCTAGCATTTCTTCAATGTTTGAACTACCAACATCGTTTATACCTAACTGAATATAATATCCCGAAAGTGCCTAAGGTTAGAACTGGGAGTTAAAAATGGAAGTTGGCAGAATTTGGGAAAAAAAACTTCACAGAACGGGCCACTTAACAGATTGTTGGTCCAACCAACGACCCGTGGGAAGCACCCATAGTGAGGTCTAGTCAGGTGGCAGTTGGAGGTAACGGGTCAAGCGACGACCCATTGTTTGATGTAATGAGTCATTGTTTGATTTCATGGGGAGACTGGTCCTTGGCCTAAGGGAAGGTAACGAGTCGTGGAATGACCCGTTGCAAGTTACAACAGGTCGTGGTAATCAGCAGTGGGAAGGAGTATTAAAAACCTCCAGTCAATGTAATGGAAGGAAACCATGACTTGTTGGAAGGAAGAACAAGTTGTGGTGTGGCTCATGGGAAGACTTGGTGCGAGTTGTCAAGGGGGAAATAATGAACGACCTAACGGACCATTATATGAAGTAACGACTCATCTTGTCGAGTCGTGGGATTGAACCTAAGAATATGAAGTTGGGCAATGGACACGAAGTATGGATACCACGAGTCGTGGTATCCAATAACGACCCATTAGGACGGTCGTTGTCACCACCAGTGCAGAAATTTTAGGAATTTCATTAAGGGTATTTTCATTATTTCTAACTCCTAGGGTCCTAAACTATGTAGGGTTAAGGCTTGAAATGCAGTGTTTATTAAGGGTAAAACCTATCCTAGGCTTATTCATATCCATGCATGCAAAGTTAGAAAATAAGGTAATCAAGCTTGTTTCTCTTCAAGTTTTCCTTCAATTTTCCATTGGGTTTTCAAGGAGTGGTGAAATTGGATCTTCTCCATATATGTAGGGTTATGAGTAGGTGTTTTCATTCACACCCATGCAAATCTCTCCTAATTCATGATGTTTTGCTGATGTTCTTAAACCCATCATGATTTATGAGTCATGATATGGATTTATTCAAATGACCATTATGAATTTATGATTTAAAAAGCATATACATGATTTACAAGTATGCATGAACCTCATAAATTACTAATTATGTATTTTGGATGACTCACGGGCCTTACTCTCATGGATAGTTCACGTATTTACAAGCATGCTTATGATTATCATGATTTAACTAGCCCATGAATCTCATGAATATTATACTGTGAACACTATATATGTTTTGGGAGTAGTATTTAACACTGAGTAGGTTTGGGGCCTAGTTTTTGCCTTGAATCTCAGAACTACATGCCACCGTAGGACATGATGGGAACTCCCTTGAGACTGTCCCCTTTGCCAAAATGGGCCTTTCATGTGTGATATCACGCCCTTCATGTGGGGTATGATGGTTATAAGAATCTCCCATTGTATGAACACCCTCCCGACTAGGGATTTATAGGTCGGGCTCTATGTGTGCTCATGTGGGGTATGAAGGTTATAAGAATCTCCCATTGTTCCGCATGTTTTATACATTATTATGTTTATGCTATTTTGGCTCAAGTTATGATTTATAAAGTTTCTCTTATGACTATGGTAATGAATGGATTACGAATGATTCAAAACCTTGATCCTTAGGTTACCATATGATATTTATGTTATGCGCATGTTGTCCCACTCTTATGATCTCTTATGAGCCTTTATGTATTTTTTTTTAAATGTCCATTTTACTTACCTTGCATACTTGGTACATTCCATGTACTGACTGCATACTCTATGTTGTATCATTTCATGATATAGGCTCCGATCTTAAGACCCAACACTATCAGTAGTTCATCTCAGAGTTTAGCATCCAGCTCTTTGGTGAGTCCTCATTCTTTGAGGACCAGTTTGATATCAGTTATCTTTTCATGTTCAGTTTTCTTGACTTACCGGGTTAGTTAGGGATGTTGTCCCATCAACCCATCAGATATGTTAAAGGCTTTCAGACTATATGTAGTATTCAGCTGTTATATACGTAGTACGCTACGCTTTCCATGTTATGTTATGCTTATGCTTCTGCTATATCGTTATGCTAAGTATTCCGCTTTATTGATACTGAGTTAGATGTAGGTTCTTTCCATGGGTCGACTCAGAGTCTCTTGGGGCTCCTTGTCCCATGTTATGATCCGGGTCTACGTTCGGATCATGACACTGACTTTGGGAGTTTCCAGCTTTTGGAGGGGGAACATACGGGTTTGAACTTCGATGATAGCGGTCTCCCTCTTGATTCTGCTCTCTATTTCCCCATCTTTCATTTCTTTTGGGCCATCCCTGTGCATCACGATTTCTCCAGCCTTGATTTTCGTCCATTGGGCGCCAAGGGCCTTGATTGGTCCCTTGAAACCCAGGTTGAGGACCTCCCATTTGATTTCCTATGTATTGGAATTCTTCCTCATACCTTGGTGGTGATGATTATCCTTCATATTGAAGAGGACCTTGCATACCTATAGAATACACCACCTTGGGCCCTGCCCCCATCACATGTTTTGTCATTAATTCTAGTTGTGTCATCATCTTAGAAAGATCTTCATCTCGCTCTTCATATCGTTTCCACAACTCATACACCAATGCACTAGAGTTGATCTCATGTGTAGATACATTTGTCTCTCGCGTGTGTCAGGCCCTATTGGTTTTTCTCATTCTGTCTAAAAGGGCTTTAGCCAACCCATATGTTTGATCCATAATAGACACTCCGGCTAAATTGTCGGCAACAGATTTGTTGATGGATTCAAGGGCTCGGTTAAACCTTTGGAGAAGCACTCCATCAGGAAGGCCATGATTGGGACAAAGAGCAACCTTCTTTTTGAACCGTAGCCATGCCTCATGCAAAGGCTCTCCCAGCTCTTGCCTAAAATTTGTGATATCATCCCTCAGCTGCAACATTTTCGATGGAGGGAAGAAACGATCCAAGAAGGCTTCAGTTAATTCTTGCCAAGACGTAATACAACCAGGAGGCAAGACTTCTAACTACATCGTCGCTTCTCCTGTTAGAGAAAATGGGAAAAGACTTAGCCTGATAGACTCTTGACTTATGTTTGTGATGTTGAAAGGCTGGCATATCTCTAAGAAATATCTCAAATGCCAATTTGCATCCTCACTTGATTTACCCCATAAGAGTCCCTTCATTTGCAATAAATGCAACATGGTGCTTGTGACATGAAATACGACATTCCCTACTGTGGGTGGTAGGCGAATGGCGCCCGCAATCTCCGGTATCACCGGGTTACCATCCTCATGCTCCATGTTACCTTCCATTGAGCTATCCCCTGCTTGGGAGTGATTACTCATTTTGGGTGTAATGACCTAACAAGCATAGAAAAATCACGTTAAGTAACTAAGATGCAAAACTATTTCAAATTAATAATCAACACAAGAATATCAAGCGCTTGTCCCCAGTAACGACGCCATTTTTGATAACATCCAAAATATACTCCTCATATAAAGGATATACACGATCACTGTATCAAAAAAACTAACCGGACGGATGTCGGGGCCGAATCCCACAAGGACTAGTGAGTGATAATTACATGTGTCGGTTGATAAATTGAAGTTAGCCTGCGCCACTTAGAAATTACATAAAAATAAACAAGTTGGGGGAGATTGGAATTTCTAATAGAGTATGATTGCTAATTTGATTTCCTACAATAGCAAAATTACCAAGGTTAACAAGAATGTGAAAGACTAGAGGTGTAGTGTAGATGATATACTAACTATATAGGGACATGCTAGNACATGCTAGGTCATCTCATAACTTCAATTAGTGTAAATAATCTTGAGAAAATGGGTATTTACTGCTTTTGAGCTTTATAAATACCTCTTACTAGAGTTTTATCAAACCTCTAGCCACCATTATCTCAACCTGATCAGATTTGGATTAGTAGTTGCACTAATTTCTAGCTATTAGCTACTAAATTAGTCGTGAGAATGTAATTTTGACTATTTCTAGCCAATTTCAAAATCTTTCATCCATATCCACCATTAAATTCTCTTCCAATACTTAATTATTCTCTTGCAAGCAACAATCAAGTAAGAACAATTACACCCACATCATAATCAATGGATCTTCCATTATAGATTGAAGAGAATCTAACAAATTTACACTTATTTAAACAATATTGAGATGACTCTAGCAATACCCACTCTAATTAAGCATTCATCAATACACGCCTCTAGTTAATGACTTAACTACTCATGTATAAGAAATTCAAAAGCACATCTAGCAATAAATTCATCGAACTCAATAACAAGAGTAGTAAAATCAACTTCACAAGTAGTCTTCAACAATGGCAGTACCTTGCTATTAAGAAGAAGAAGAAGAGAATAGTACTTTTAAAGTTCTACCAATCAAATTCTCCTCTTCTCTGCCAAAGGAATGTTCTAAAGCTAGGAAAGGAAAAAGATGATATGATATGATCTGATATAATATACTTAGTACACAGTACTTTCTCTAGAATTTATATATCCAAGAACATAGGGAATCTTCTCTATCTTTTTTCATGTTGGACAATTTTGCCCCTGAGCAACATTCTGGAATTGGCAAGACTACCAGCGGTTTGCTGGTTGCAATTCGTGGACCGCCGACTACATTATCTTCTGCTTTAATGCATTCCATTAGCCATCGACTGTTCATTCAGTGTTTTTCCGATCTCCATCAACGCACCGCCAATGCTTTTCTATTCAATCCAGCAAGTCAGGTGTCATTTAGTGGCTGAATCGGTGAGGTGCCTTTGGCAACCCACATTTCGCCGGTGGCTTGTTTCCCAGAGGTAGTGGTGATCGGCTTTAGACCGGTGAAAAACGCCGAATTTCATCCCACTTCCTTCTTTTTGCTCCATTTCTTGCTCTTTTCTTCACATTAGGCATCTGCACACAACAAAAGCAAAAAGGCATAAAATTCACATAAACAACTAAAAAACTAAGAAAAAATTCAGGTTTAAGAGCCTAATGAGTTGGTGAATTACCAACTCATCATTGACACATGAACTAAACATAGAGAATTTCATAAACTTAGGTTAAAACCCCACAGTATCATACACTTGAATTGATGAACTTAAGAAGGGATTTGGGCATGAGAGTGAAGGAAAACACTCATTAATGACCCTATATACCCGAGTAAACTAATTCTACACCCTTCCTTTAAAGCCCAAGAGATTTGGGGAAGAACTTGGAGAATTATTAGACTTGACCTTCAATGGAACCTCTAAACTTATATGCATGGGAGAGAATAATTTATAATAGGCTAAACCTTCTTAAAACCTTCCTAACAGAGCTCAAAATGATATAGTTTAGGGCTTAGGAGCTTAGGAATTATGAAAACTCCTTTACTAATTTCGTAGGAAAAAATGACTCTGCCAGTCTTCACGAGGGACATCACATGTTGTTAGGAGAGGCATGACTCATGGACCTCACTCGTGACCTTCACCGAAAACCAACCTCCAACTCAACCACCATGACTATGAATCACCTCATGAGTCATGAAGTGACTCCACGACTGTAGGCTCTGTCCGTTGTCACTGCCTAACCACGATTCCTCAGTGGCTTACCTCCCCTTGACGAGTCACTCCATGACTTGTTGGGTGACCCTGCAAGTCACCTAAACATTCACTCTATGTCTTGAGCAAATTTTTTCTATTTTTCTCCACTTCAACCCTCGGGACTGATCTTAGACACTTTTGGGATATTACAAAAGTACTGAGTGGCATCCGCTAGCAAACTGCCGGTCAGGCTCGGCGAAATAGCTGAAACACAAGTCTAGGTGCAAGGATTTAGGCTATTGCCCAGAATCTATGTTTCACCTATGCATCACGGGTTGATACTGGAAAAATTCTGGAGTGGCACCAGAAGAGTCGATATTTCAAAAAATAACTGGACGAAAAAGACGATCAATTTGAATGGGTGGCTGAGATAATTGTTGTGGGTCAACCACATTGGGCTATAACAAAGGGCGTGATTCACTGGAAGGATCTCAAATTTGAAGCATGAATGTGGCTTGATTTGGTATGTGCCCTTATCATTCCCTCCAAAAACACAACTCATGTTCCCATTGAGACAACAATCCTGGTGGCTTGCCTCATGGATCATAGGCACATAAATGTGAGGGAGATTATTGCTGAGAAATTAAAGAGGAAGGCCAAGCAACAAGCAACTTCTATGCCCTATCCTATTCTCATTAGTCTGCTTTGCCTTTATGCCAACTGTCCCCTATTCAGGCCAATGGACAAAACAGTAAGGGTTGAGGGAGTAATTACTTTGGCCACCAAGATAAACAAGGATGCCCCAAGTTCAAAGTGCCCCAAGTTGAATATGGAGTCAACAACTCCTTCACCTTCAAGATGTCATGAATATGCAACGGTTTCACCACTAACCAACAGGTCTCCCTCACCACCAGCAAAGGGAATTCTAAAGATGGGATATATGTCCCAGGCCTATGATGTTCAATTGTTGGAATTGGCAAAAGCAATTTCCTCTATGATCCAACAAGCCATCCAAAGAGCAATGAGACCTATAATTGACAAAATTAAGGGCCTATGTGCGAGATTTGATGTGTTGGAAAATGAAGTGGTAGTCATAAATAAAGAAATTGACAGCCGAAAGTAGATGCTTTCATCAAAAAGTATTGATCTGAATATATCGGCCCTTGAGAAGGCTCAATCAACAAGTAGCAGAAGTTTACTAGATGATTGGTGTATGGGCTATGACAACCCGTTTAACGTGATATTGGATGAGGAAATATACCACAACAGACCACCCGCCCTAGGATGCACACTGTCTATGAAGTGGATCCACCTTGGCGGCCCGGTGGAGTGGATGGGACTTCCTATCATGAGAATAGAACCCTTCCAGACCACTGGGAAGTATCCTCACCAGGCAAGCCACTCACACTTCCACCAGAATCGCCGATGCCCTCCGCATCCGAGACTGCTTCATGGCATTTTGATGAGGTCACTTACTCATGGATCCTTCGTTCCCCTTGATAGATCCTTCAGGGAATTTTCTTGCCCTTGATTGTTCATAATTTGTATATTGAGGACACTATAATATGTTAGTTGGGGTGCGGTGTTTTTTCTCCTGATTGGCTTGTGTCTTAGGGTTTTGGAAATAAATGAAAATCTTTTATTGAATTGTTAGTGACAATGATGGGTTGTTTTAAATTGAAAAATATTGTTGACCCATGTTTCAATTATTTTATTTTTTTATAGTAGTTAGTAAATTAACTCCAAGGGTTTTCTTTATACCAGGATCTTTTCCCAAGGAGTGATTTTTTTAATTTTCTTTTATTGTCGAACTGGATGGTTTCCCAATGATGGATTGAGAGGCGAATTTATTAAGGGAAAATGACGAGTTTAGAGTTCATTTTTAGTCAATTATTGCAATGGTTTCTGAGAGGTAAATTTCTTAAATGGTATGGCTGTTTAAAAAATGAATTTTGAGAAAGAAAGGGTATTTGAATGTGAAAGTTGAGTACTCTTTTTTTCATAAGTTACACATTCTTTGTTTGGATTCTTGATTCACATGTTGTCTTATTTTATGACTCTTTATGTGGTGATGAAAATGGTGGGAACCCCTTGGAGGGTGATGCTTTGTAGGAAAGGGTTTAGTGTAATTCTCTTGCATGAACGATTATCTAGAACTTGCTCCAAGTGTGACTCAGGGAAAAGTCCTAGATGTAGCTACAATTTGAAGATGATTTGAGGCTTTGTTTTGATAGATACTTTACCCATATGACCTCCTTGAGCATGAATCCTTGCTATCCAATGTTGAGCCTTTAAGCCTTTTCCATGAAAACCATATTACAAGAGTATTACCCTTTTTGTAATCCCTCTTTGGCACCCACTCCCTAGTGTTAGTTTTGAGAAGAAATGAAAAAGTGATGTTTGAAGTCCCAAAGTGTTGGAATAGAAAAGGGAAGGATGAGGCAAAATCCTAAGTTAGGGGGTTGGAAAAAGAAAAATGGGAAAAATGATGTGAACTTCAATGTGAGGTAGCACCACTTTATGAAAAGAATGAATTAATTATTTGGGTGAAAAAATCGAATTGTAGAAAGGTGTTGCCTCTTGCTTAAATGAGATGAAATGTGGTTACTTAGGAAAGATAAGGTGATGGTGATCTCAAAAGAAAATGGAATATGCAATAAGATTCACAAAAAGGGCATTAGGGAGGTTCTACTCACTAGAACTTGAAAGTCATCCTACCTTTACCCCTAGCCTTCATCATGACCTCCAAGTCCTAATTGATTTTAAGTGTAGCAACTCTACATTAGTAGCGAGTTACACGAAGGGCAAGCCTATGGATCAAGTTATGTGCATGAGAATTTCTTTGTGAGAGTGAGTGTATTTGTTTCATTCTATAATCCCTTTGAGTATGAATTGCTTGATAATTAAATGGGATTCTCTCTTGATGTGAGTAGCATCACCTTCTTGGGGAACATGCTTGCATGTGCCAAAAGATATGATTGAGACAAGAATGTAGTCAGCTAGAAGGCAATCTTTGAAGTGAATTTTTAATGACTTAAGATGCTATATAAGCTTTGTTGTGATCAATAATGCCCCTTGTTTTGAATAAAGAAATCAACTGTCAATCATGCAATTGATTGTGATTATATCTTAAAGCATTTGCATAGTGTTGAGTCTCCTCTTTTCCTTAGAGTTGTGAACAATTTTGGGGTTGTCTGAGTCCTAGTGGTCCCTTGTGCAAAATCTCATGTACAATGACATGCTTACTCCAAGAGTTTAGCTGTAAGGAATTGTCTTGCTTGAGGACAAGAAATGGTTCGAGTTTGGGGGTTTGATGAGTTGGTAATTTACCAACTCATTAGGCTTTTAAACATAAGTTTTTGCTTGATTTTCAAGTCATTTGGGAGGATTTATGCTTTTTCACTTTTGTTCTTGCAGGCATTCAATTTAAAGAGAGAAGGAAAAGAATTGAACAAAAGCATGAAACTAAAAAAGAGGGCCGGAGCTCTACCGGGTGGGACCGGCGCTCCACTGGATGGGACTGGCGAAATGCTAGCCAAACGTAGGAGCATAGTGGCTAGAAGTAGAAGGTGCACTGGTGGAATGCGGGTCAACACCTACGAACTACCAGTGCCAGCGCCAGCCAGATCCCAAAGTCACTAACCCCAACCGCGACAAATAGGCGCCTCGCGGATGGGCACCAGCGGAATGCCGGTGCCTCGCAAGTAAGGTCATTTTCAAGAGGGCAAAATTATCCAGCACAAAATTTGAGGAGCATTTTTAAATCTATTTTTGTACATTCTCTAGAAAGTACTTAATATTTCATTCCAGATTTATAGAGTTAGAGATAGAAATATTGAATAACTTTTGTTCTTCTTCCTCCTCAAGGTAAAAACTACCATTGAAGACAATTTTGAGCTTACTATTTACTCTTAACGATGAATTTTTATGAATTTGTTTGTCAATATGCTTTTGTATTATTCATCTATGAGTAGCTAGATATTTTGCTAGTTATGTATGCATGATTGGGGATAGATTAGATGTGGTATTGCTATATTAATCTTGTAATTACTTATTTAGTATAAATCTATTATTTTATCCCAAGTTATAATCGAATTACCCATAGTTGCAAATGTGGGTTATGTCTACTTATTCCATTTTTGCTTGGAAAAAGGAAATTTAATATGAGTGAGAAAGCAATGGTAGGAAATTGGGTCTTGAGTGTATGGGGTTGGGCTAGAGATATCCAAAACCCATAGTCATACACCCATTAAATATTCAAGGCTAGAGATAGCTCAAATATTGCCTTAACTATAGTGCATTAATTAATTGAGGCTTTGGAGTTTGAGAAAACTCAAGGAAAGGAGCGCCCTAATGGTTGAAAAACATCGAGTGTCACTTTATCCATGGTTATTTATACTTATGAGTAATAATTTGATTTTCTAGTTAATCCCAATCCTATCAAATCCCCATCAATAGCACATCCATGGCCCTTGCTCATAATTGTTCATTCAATTTGGTTGCCTTGTTCTCTTGATAGTTGATTTTAATTCAAATTGTGATATCACATTTTACCCTAACATTTTTATTTTTATTTTCAATACATGGATGCAATCTTATTTAATTCAATAGACATCTTTTTCATTATTCAATTTCTATTTACTATGGATTCGACCCCTACTATTAGTTGAGTATTTATATTGCGATGATCGTTTACATTTCCTCCTTGTGAGGAGTTAATTTGAACGTCATAAAATATTATAAAAAATTATTGCTCTTCAAGAAATTTTCCTCATCTAATCATTTCTAAAAAAAGAGAGGTTTTGATAGAACACCAGATCTTTATCTTGTTCTAAAATACTTCTCTTTTGTTCGCGTCAACTAAATTCTATTCTTTCTAGGGTTCGTTCTTTACTTTTTTTTGTGCCCAAAAACTCCTTATTTCACTACTAAGAACTTGACACTGCTGGGGTTAATTATAAATCTACAAAGTCTCTCTCCAAAGGTCATTTGAGATAGAAAAGGCAAGAGTGGGTGAGAACAATTAAGGAAAAAAGCCAAAGTTTGAGTGATACACCATATTGCTTAAAATGTCCAATATAGGTGATAATGATGGTGAAAAGAGGGTTGCTCAAGAAGTGGAGATTTAAGAAAGAAATGAGTTTACTCTACAAGCTATGCATCATTTATTTGAAAGATGAAACTTGCAATTCCAGAGATAAAGGATGCCATTACTGAACAACATGAGACAATAGCTGAACTTAGAAGGGGAAATCTGTTACACCCCGTAAGATGTTAGCGTCTAGCATGCGTGCGTGTGGGATTGTGAAGAGTAGAGAGGGAGTTTGACGTGTACGGGGAAAAGCCTTGGAAGTAGGGTTGGGCAAGGCCAGACCGCGAGGGGCCAGCACAATGTTTCTAGCCCGCCTATGCATTGAGAGGTGCGGCACGCCAAGCACGTTAGCACCTGGGAGGCGCGGCGTGGTGCAGCAGGCCCATTGGCCTGATGGATAGAGCGGGGCACCGCCCTATGCCTATAAATATGTTTCCTTGTTAAATTCAAATCATTTTCCAAGAATACCTCGGCTAAGAACAGAGGGTACGTAAACTTCACCCAATTTCCATCAAATGACACTATCAAACATCCCCCTAACGCAAATTAACTTCAGGTAACAAGTCCTAGGCCTATGGGAAGCATTTCTACGGAGTTATTTCTCAAAAATTTTCTCGGCGTACCGGAACACCATTGAGTAAAAGTTGTCGGAATCACTCCTAATTTGATTTTAAACGGCCACAAGAAACATGTAAGCATTTCTCCCTTCTGAACTCTCGAGAAATTGTGGGTTTCTGGATGAGATAAGCAGAGTTGAATTATGGTTATTATTATTATTATCAAAAGATATCACTATTTGCCGAATTTAGTATTGAAAATGGCCCTATTCTCTCAGCGTAAGGACTGTAGTTGAATGGATCGCCCGTTATTGGATGAAAATCTTTAGTTAAACAAGGATCAACATTCGAGGTATGTTAAGGCTTATTCCTTTGGCAAGTTATTCTCGTCGTATAGTGATACGACCTATGTTTCTAAACGTAGAAAACGATCCTACGTATTGTAATTAGCTGCTGCTAATATATAAGGATCATGTATGTCGTGACTAGCTGCTATCAGTAGATTATAATTACATATGTTGTGGCTAGCTACTAGAAAGTATATCAAGAATATACTGCAGTATCATTTGTCGGGAAAGAAGATGTTAAGTGTGACTCACACTAGAAGCGTCATAGAAACTCCTCTACCCTTTTGTTCACTGTGTTAGTAGAATTGATGTTTGCTTTCATGCCTAGTATTAGAAGTTTGTGGATAGTTGTTGGGCCTGAGTTAGTGAGTTGAACAACATAGGCGCATGCGGGCGATATAAATATCAATTTGGCGCCTGTATTGTCAGTAAAGCTCGCCCAGAGGCCGTTGGCGTACCTTGACACCTCCAAGGATAGAATTAT
>JACEIK010002099.1:56985-70538 GCA_018107945.1 Datura stramonium | reverse complement strand
GTAAGTAATAATAAGGCAAGTCCCAACGTTTGCAACCGTCAAGAATCAATTAAAACGAAGGGAAAAATAATACATGCATAAAACCCCATTCAAGAATCACTAAGTGTTTTTACCTATGTGTGTTAATTCATATTGGTTCCCACAAACCTAGTTTATGGGTTTAGCTACTCATACTTGTGTTATCGCAATCATAAAATATTGAATAAATCATAATTTCAACTTACAAATTATCGTAGAATAAAAACCACGTAGATTGAATAAAAACTCCCATGTTGCTTTAGTTTCTTGAATCAAGAACAATTGATTAATACCAAAATTATAGTTGAAAACTAAAGAACGGCTCTCTCAATTACCCTCTAATAGTCAGAAAAATCCTCTAAAAATCGTCACAAAAATCTTCTCAAAATCGTCCCTAAAAAATAAACCTAAATTGTGTATTTAAAGTTCCAAGAAATCCTATTCCTAATTGAAACTGGAAACCAGGTCGGCAGTGCCAACGGGCTTAGTGACGATTCGTTTGGCCTTCTGACGAGTCATTCCTTGCTTAAAATAGTTGTCCTCAGCAACGTACCCAGTTGTGGCAATGGGTCACCTACGACTCGTCGTGCCTAAGCACGAGTCGTTAGGTCCCTTGCGGTTTAATTCCTCAGAAAGTCCAGCGCACCCTACGGTTGGTCCCAGTGATATGCCAACGAGTCGTTCCTTCATGTGACGACTCGTGATGTCTGTCGTCAACTACACTGGCCACTTTTTCAAGATTCCCTTTCTCAGCCTTCACGGTTGACCAGTTGTAACGAGTCGTTTCCTCAACTCGTCAGGTACACTGTCTTACATATTCAAAAATCCATCTTTTGCCCACGTCTTAAGCAACGGGTCGTGCCTCCTGCCAACGACTCGTGAAGTGCTTGAAAGTAACCCTTTCAATTGTTTTCAGCATTAATTCGACCAGTTCATTCCTGAACCTGTTTTCCTGCAACATTAAGCACAAAACACATCATACCCATATAAACATACCTGAAATGTGCATAATTTCTTGGTTTTAAGCATCGAAAGTACCGTAAAATCACGGCACATCAACGAGTCGTTAGGTGACCCGTTGCCACAACTGGGTATGTTGCTGAGGATGACTGTTTTAAGTAAGGAACGAATCGTCAGAAGGCCAAACAAATCGTCACCAAGCCCATTGCCACTGCCGACCTAGTTTCCAGTTTTAATTAGGAAAATGATTTCTTGGAACTATAAATATACAGTTTAGGTGTATTTTTGAAGGACCATTTTTCTGACAGTTATAGAGTAATTGAGAGAGCCGATTTATTTAGTTTTCAACTAGAATCTTGGTATTGATCAATTGTTCTTGAGTCAAGAAACGAAAGCAACATTGGAGTTTATTAATCTATTTTGGAATTTTTATTCAATCTACGTGATTTTTCTTCTATGATAATTTGTAAGTTGCAATTATGATTTATTCAATAATTTGTGTTTGTGATAATACAAGTATGAGTAGCTAAACCCATAACTAGATTTGTGGGAACCAAGATGAATTAACACACTTAGGTAAAAACACTTGGTGATTCTTGAATGAGGTTTTATGCACATATTGTTTTCCCTTCGTTTTGATTGATTCTTGATGGTTGCAAAAGTCAGGACTTGCCTTATTATTACTTACCGGACCAAGGATGTAAAGAATAGGAAACGTGATTAATAATGGAGATTTGAGGCTATCGACCCTCATCTAATAGCTTGAACTTGTTCAGGGATAGCTAATCCGATATTAAGGGTAAGGGTCAATTAAAGTACACCCGTATACGGACCAAGTTGTGTGGTAATAATCATCTAGATAGGGGACCAACCATTTAGGTGAACCTAACTCACCAATATTGCATGTTAAACACCGGAATAGATCACTATTATATAGGCCTTGTGGTTATGAAATCTTGGGGAACACAATCCTAGTCAAGTTGTTAATTGAATACAAACCGAATTTGTTTTTAGCATTCAACAATTTTACTTTGTTTATTATTCTATATTTTCCCCCCTTTGAAAATAAGTAACTCAATAGTAATATTTATTCGCATTAACTTATGTTCTTACCATATTCCCTGTGGGATCGACCTCAACCTTTGTTGGGTTTTATACTTGAAAATCGACCACTTATATCTCAATTGCGAGGTGTAATTTGGGCGACATCAAATTTTGGCACTGTTGCTGGGGAATATGGTTCTTGTTTCCTTTTTACATTTTTGTTTTTGTTTTTTTTTATCTAACAGGTCTTACCCATGGAGGAATTATTGTTTCTCGATGACTTAGCAGCCGTTTTGATGGACATTGGGGCTGAGGAGATTCATGGGAGTGAGGAGATTGTAAATGCACTTACTGGCGTGGGGTCATACACTTACGCTCCAAAGAAGATTGATCTTGATTTGAAAAATCGGGTGACCCTACCAGCCAAGACATCTATTGAGGAGCCTCCATTGTTGGAGATCAAAGCACTCCCATCCCATTTGCAGCTGCCCTGGAGGAATGGAAAGTGGAGACTTTGGTCTCCGTCTTGAAGAGATACAAAAAATCCATTGGGTGGACCATTGCAGATATTATTGGAATCCCAGCCGGTATTTGCACTCACAAGATCCAGCTAGAACCAGATTGCATTTCGAGTATTGAAGATCAGCGTAGGTTGAATCCACCAATGCAAGAGGTGGTCAAGAAGTAAATTATAAAGTGGTTGGATGCAGGTGTGGTTTATCCTATTGCAGACAACAAATGGGTGAGCCCAGTCTAGTGTGTACCAAAAAAGGGAGGAATCACGGTGGTCACAAATGCGAACAATGAGCTCATTCCTCTAAGACCGGTCACCGGTTAGAGAGTATGCATGGATTATAGAAAGCTGAACTGGTGGACGCAGAAAGATCACTTTCCGATGTCATTCATGGACCAGATGCTAGACAGACTTGTAGGTAGAGGATGGTATTGTTTCCTTGATGGTTATTCGGGGTAAAATTAGATTTTTATATCCCCTGAAGACCAAGAGAAGACCACATTCACTTGTCCATATGGTAAATTTTCTTTTAAGAGGATGTTGTTCGAGTTATGTAATGCACCCGCCACTTTTCAGCGTTGCATGATGTCCATATTTTCTGACATGGTGGAAGACATCATTGAAGTCTTTGTGGATGATTTTTCCGTGGTGGGTGACTCATTCGAGGATTGTCTGGCTCATTTGAGTAAGGTGCTTCAGAGATGCGAAGAGACAAATTTGGTGCTTAACTGGGAAAAATGCCATTTCATGGTCAAGGAAGGAATAGTACTAGGCCACAAGATTTCTGGTAAGGGTATGGAGGTAGACTGGGCCAAGATTGAGGTGATTGCTAGTCTACTACCTCCAATTTCTGTGAAAGGTGTTCGAAGCTTTTTGGGCCATGTAGGTTTTTACAGAAGATTCATCAAGGACTTCTCCAAAATTGCACATCCATTGTGTAAACTACTCGAGAAGGAGGTGAAGTTTTTTTTTGACGAGGCATGTCGGAAGGTGTTCGAATGTATGAAAGAGAGATTGACCACGACCCCTATTATCGTGGCACCTAACTAGTCTCTGCCTTTTGAGGTTATGCGTGATGCTAGCGGTGTGGCCATAGGAGCTGTGTTGGGTCAAAGGTGTGAAAAGATTTTTCATCCAATTTATTATGCTAGCAAGGCTCTTAATGCAGCTCAAAAAATTTATACCGTGACAGAACAGGAGTTGTTGGCTGTAGTTTTTGCATTTGAGAAGTTTCAAGCATACTTTCTCGGAACTAAGGTGATAGTCCACACAAACCATGCAACTTTGAGATATCTGATGGAAAAGAAAGATGCTTAGCCACGGTTGATTTGATGGGTTTTGCTGCTACAAGAGTTCGAGTTTGAGGTAAAAGACCGGAAAGGGACTGAAAATCAGGTTGCAGACCACTTATCCAGATTGGAACCTGATGCAACACTTAAAAATGAGCATGACATAGATGACACATTTTCAGACGAGCAGGTTCTAGCGGCATCTCAAGATCTCATCCCATGATTTGCAGACTTTGCTAACTATCTAGTGAGTGATGTTGTACCAGAGCACTTATCTTTTCACCAGAGGAGGAAGTTTATGTATGATGTGCAGAAATTCTTCTGGGATGAGCCTTACTTATTCCGCATATGTGCTGATGGGGTTATCCGGAGATGCGTACCTGAGGTGTAGATGCTGAGTATATTGGAGGCCTGCCACTCATCCCTGTTGGAGGCCACCACAACGGGATCTGCACAGCCCACAAAATTCTACAATGCGGGTACTATTGGCCAACCATTCACCGGGATGCGCACGATTTTGCTAAGGCATGTGATGCATGTCAAAGACAAGGAGGCATATCACGGAGGCATGAGCTTCCTCTTACTCCCATCCTCGTTATTGAGCTATTTGATGTGTGGGGCATTAATTTCATGGGTTCATTTGTGAGCTCAAACGAGATGAAGTATATATGTGTTGCTGTTGACTACGTTTCTAAAAGGGTGGAAGCAGTTGCTCTGCCAAAAAATGAAGGGAAGAGTGTCACAACGTTCTTGAAGCAGAATATATTTGCAAGATTCGGGACCCCTATAGCCATCATTAGTGATGGGGGTTCGCATTTCTATAATCGGTTGTTTCGCTCTTTATTGGAAAAATATGGGGTCAAACACAGGGTGGCCACACCCTATCATCCGCAGTCTAGTGGGTAGATTGAAGTCACCAACAGGGAGATAAAGACTATTTTGGCAAAGACTGTGAATGCAAACCAGATAGATTGGGCAAGAAAGCTAGATGATGCTTTATGGGCCTATCGGACCACCTTCAAGACTTCTATAGGTATGTCTCTATATCAGCTTGTTTATGGTAAAGCATGTCATCTCCAGGTCGAACTTGAGCATAAAGCTATGTGGGCACTCAAGAAGTTGAATTTGGATTGGAACAAAACTGCAAACTTGAGGCTTGATCAATTGAATGAGTTAGATGAATTTTGTTTGAAAGCCTATGAGAGGTACAAACTAAGAATGAAAATTCAGCATGACCCGGAAATCGAGAAAAGAGAATTTAGTCCGGGTGATATGGTACTCTTGTTTAATTCTAGACTTCGGTTGTTTCTTGAAAAGTTGAAGTCTAAGTGGATGGGACCTTTCCGAGTGGTCCAAGTATTCTCCCATGGGGCTATCGAATTGAAAAACCATGAAGGAAAGCGGTTCAAGGTAAATGGTCAGCGGGTAAAAGCTTATTTGGGGAGAAGTGAAGAACTCAAACTGGTAGACCTGTGGACTCTAAGTAACTCAAGAGACTTGCGTCGGGTCGCGACGTTAAATCAGGCGCTGCATGGAAAGCAACCCATGGAGGTGTTTTGGTGAAGACTGAGTAGCCAAAACACCCACAGCGTGCCGCGACGTTAAATCAAGCGCTTCTTGGGAGGCAACCCAAGTTGTAAATGTAAGAAATAGTTAGTGTCCATGTTTGTTGATGGGTGCAGGTGAATAAGATGGAAAATCTGAAGTTGGAACCAAAAACAGGAACTGCAGTTCTAGTGCAAAAAGTCACAGAACGAGTCGTCGTCTGACCTACCGACTCGTTCAAGCAACTCGTGAAGAGAACTGCAGAAAACAGGGGAGCAACGGGCGACTTAACGATTCATGTCTTCATGAAACGAATCGTCATGTCCCCCATTAGGTACACTGGATCAAAGTCTGAATTAATAGGAAAAAGGTGATAACGGCTCACTCAACGAATCGTTGGGAGACCAAAAGAGTCGTTATGTGGCCCGTCGTGAAGCTATACAGGTCCAAAGGACCACGACTCAGGTCACGACTCGTTGGGTGACCCCATGAGTCGTTACTTGAGTCGTAGGTCCCAGGTAAGTTTGCTAAACTCCAGTAACGACACGAAAGGGATCAACGAGTCATTTAAGCACTTAACGACTCATCACACTAGGCGTTTTAAAATTTAATTAAGCATTCAGCCCGACCCAAGACTGGAATTAGGGTAGTTTTTTTTAGAACCCATAAAACCCGATTTCTTTTTCTCCAAACTCTTCCCATTAAACTTAAACACAAACAAAACTTCAAATTTCCCTCTTCTCTTCTTCTTCTTCTTATTCTTCACTCAAACCCCATCGAAAACACTATCGATAATATCTTCAAAATTGCATGCCCAGTCACTCAAGCACACACATAATTGCACTCCATCTCTGATCAAGCACATTGTGAGTAATCTTCCCCATGAAATTTTGAATATTATTGCAGTTAAACAAGAATTATTGAGGATCCATGTTCTGAATGAGCTTGAATGTATTTCGATTAATATTGTGTATATATGTGCCTCTAGATGAACATAAACCCTAGGAAGATTTAAACAAAGATTTCGGTCGTATATCACTGGGGTTGATTTTTGATTGTGAAGCTCTGTGTTTGTGGAATTGAAATTTAGGAAGAAGATAAAGTTGAATCGTGTGAACTGAAACTCTTGAGCACGAGCTACATCACAAGTCGTTGGATCACCAAACGACTCGTTGTGTAGCTCGTCCTAAGTGGAAAACTTAAACCAATGAGGCAGTGTACCTAACGACCGACCTAACGACTCGTTGCCTTTAGCAACGACTCATTGGGACCAGTCATCAAGTACACTAGACCAACATGAAGAAAGTCCAGTTTGGGGTGATGAGTGACCTCACGAGTCATTGCCAGTGGCAACGACTCGTTTAGTCACCTGTCAGGACCACTGGGCACCAACTCAAAAATGTTTTCTGTTTCATCTCATCTTGCACACTAACATTGTTTCCACAGGTAAAATGGCTCCTAGAGGTACACCAAAGAAAGGTCCAACCAAGAAGCAAGCACCTGAGCGCAGTCAACCCTCATACCGTAGACTGCGTGATGATCCATCATTCTCTAAAGAGTCAAGTGGCTCTCAGGAGGAATATGAAGTATTAGAGGAGCAACTAGTGAGGAGGACAACTAGGGTTATGGCTCAACAAACTTCAAATCCGACAACCCTGGTTGATACTGCCACTCCACTTTCAAGAGATCCGCTAAGTCGCACTGATGAGAATGCTAGGGCTGCATCTGCACTTGTTCCCGAGGCTCCAAGATGGGCAAAACACAGAGAGAGTTGATGAATCGCATGCTCAGCGAGGGGATTCTGATAATGAGTTGAGGGAGACCTCGGACACATCAAATAAGAAACCAAGAAATGTGCAGAGATGGTGTGTCCATGGCATGCGGGCTATATACAATCGAGATATTTCTCCCAATGAAAAAGGCAATCCGAAGAGGAGAATATACGAGGAGCCAAGGATGGTCCCTACAGGGCGTAAAGATCTTCTTGAGCTACAAGAAATATTTGATAAATACAAGTTTGGGTGGTTGACCGAGCCATCAGGCAGCTACAACCCGTGTTTAGTTCGAGAGTTCTATGCAATGTATGCAGCCACATTGCAGCGGTTGGCATTAGGGGGCCAGGATTGGAAGAAGAGGCCCGCATTGAACCAGGTGTTGGTGAGAGAGACTCTGGTTGATATCTCTGAGCAGACAATCTCCAGGATGCTGTATGGGCCGGATTATCAGGCGCCGTTGAACACGATAGAATTTGATCACAGGCTATCTGAGATGAAGAAATTCAGAACAAAGAAGTTGAATATCCAGGAGCGCATCCAGCAGTATACTTGGTTGTCTCGGATTATTTCTACGAGAGGTCCACTAGTGGAATGGCTGCATGGTACATAATCGCAGATAAAGAAGGCCACACTGAATTTTCAGGCAAAATTTTGGTTGTCACTAGTGTGGCACAAGCTGGTACCAACCAGCAATGACAACATACATTCACCTAACAGAGCAGCTTTGATAGCAAGTATAATGGAGGGGTATTCCATCAACTTCCCGCGATACATTGCTGAGGAGATTCGAGAGCGGGCAATTAATGACGATACTATCATTCCATTTTCATGTTTGATAGATAGACTTTGTCAGGAGTCAAAGGTGCCAGTATTGCCATCAGTGGACCAGAGAGTAATTTTCTAGAAGATTACCGATATCTGGTTGATTCGATATGATACAAACCTGGTATCGAGGGCGAGGACTCAAGCAGTTGCATCCGCGGGAGCGACAATATTAACTGAGGCATTTGGCGGCGGGATGCAGACTGATGCAACACAGTTCGCTGAGTTGGTAGTTGAGCCTATGGAGGGCAGAGAGATAGGTAGCCAGCCTGAGGCTACAGACGCAGCGGATACCTCCACCCTTGCCGATGTTCCTGAGTCATCATATACTGCACCAGCCCCGAGACCACTGGTTGCGCCTCCACGAGCCATCACAGCCAGCCTAGTCACGGTTTCACAAGAGTTCTTAGTTTATATGGCTAGGTGGCTAGCTAAGGCCGAGAAGTAGCACGCACACACGGCTCTACAAGTTAGAGTTTTGACGGAGCAGGTAAAGTCGTGGGTGTCAAAGGAGTTGGAGACACTGTCCAGTACAGTGCATGGCCGACTGGATGCTTTTGAGAGGAGAATGGATGAGCGCCTTGCATAGTTACAGGCGCTGGAGTTATCCAGATGGTACTCAGAGCTAGGAGCGCTACGATCCGAGGTGCGGGACTTGGCCGCACAACTGGTAGCTGCAGTACCTCCACCGGTACTTCCTGTGATAGAGGACAATTCTAAAGAAGAATTGCCACCGACTTTTGACTTTATCACGGAGGAGCCGATGGCACATGATAAGGGGAAGAGGCCTCTTGAGGAGGCAAGTGTTGATGATGATGCTTCTCTGCTCCGTCAGCAAAAATAAGAGCAGAGTGAGATGGAGAGAGTGCTGCATAAATCGAGAGAGAAGGCTCGACAAAGAGCCGAGACTGAGGCAGTGAGAGTTCATGGAGAGGGCATGATCTCTGTTGGATCTGAGAGTGCACCGATTCAATTCGGTAATATTGGTGATGACATTGGAGGCGTATCTACACCCTCCATCGACCAGGTAGCTGACACCTAGGTCGCACAGGTATGTTCCCTATTTTCTTAGTTTTTGTTTGGTATATATATGCGTCGAGGACAACGCATGCTTTCTTGATGGGGGTGGAGAGGGATACCTGTGCATTCTTTTTGTTGAACATAACCTTAGGATTTTTCTTGCCAGATATCTTTCCCCTCGGGTGTTCTATATCTAGTAGAACCAGCATGTTTAGGATTTTATTTTGTGTTTTTGTGTCAGTTGGAAGAAAGTAGGAAAACTAAAAGCAGTCAAGAGCTGAAATTGTTGAAAATAACTGTTGATTGATAATTTGATACCCCTCTAAAAAATTTGTATATGTGTATGTGAAAGTTGACAAGTATGACCTTTGTGAATCTTTCCATGACATTGAAACTGTGAACTTGTTTATCATTGCATGACTGTAATTAAACTAGAGATAGGTAGAATTGATGATGTTGACCTGTGCTATGTGTGAAGTGAGGTTTAATAGATGAATTCGGTTGTGTGTGTCAATCTAGAACTTGCCTGGTCAGTCGTACCAAGATAGAGGATAGGAAACTAGGAAAGGATCATAGGCCGTTTTTGATTTATGAGTCCACTTTAGCCTTAAAGACCTACCAAAAGAGAATAAAAATCCCTTTATCCAATTGTTTGAGCTTAAATTGACCTTTCTTTTTATTTACACCAATTAACCTGCCTGATTTTATTATGAACGAACCTATTTTGGCCCTGGTCCCTCCTTGGACATTGTGAACCTCAATTCAGGCAAATCACCTAAGTTGAGGGTGGCTATTATAGCGGTGATTAAGAAGAATTGGGTGGAAAGAAAATTGGGTAATGAAAAATGAAAAGAGCGGGTGCGGTATGCATGATGAAAAGAAAAAAATAGAAGTTGTTGTCAAAAAGCAAGAAAAGAAAATAAAAAAATAATGTGTGACATCAATAAGTGTTTGAATAAAGACAAACCGCATCCGTAGTTGCAGAAGCAAAGAAAAAGAAGCAGTTAAAGAAAAAAAAGGGAGAAAATAGAAATAAAGGTGAAAAGTGGAGTCAAGAGGTGTGTAGTGCCAAGGAGGGTTGAGCTACTAAATCCATATGTACCATACCCTAGCCCGAGCCTACGTTACACGCCTAGAAAGTCCTATAGTGATACTAGCTTATCCGAAAATCGAGGTATTAAAAGTAAAGGCAAGCCTATGGTATTGTATGCACGCAGTTCGAATTTCTTTGTGAGAGCGAGTGGATCTTACCTAGTCCCAAGAGGAACTTATTGACATAATCATATACACATGTGTGAGTGTGGGACTT
This sequence comes from Datura stramonium, assembly GCA_018107945.1. Classification (NCBI taxonomy): domain Eukaryota; kingdom Viridiplantae; phylum Streptophyta; class Magnoliopsida; order Solanales; family Solanaceae; genus Datura; species Datura stramonium. The sequence goes on along the minus strand of JACEIK010002099.1, from coordinate 60,242 downwards.
CTTTGCGGTGAAAGCATTTGGTCAATAAAATCATTTGCAAATTGTCTGGTTCAGTGTTTTAGATTTATGTGCGTGGTTGCAAGTGACAGTATTGTGCCATGTCCGATTCCCCTGTGTTATGGTTGGAAATTTTGCATATGCATAATGATTTGAGTTGATACGATGAGGAGGGGTTAGAAAATTTAATTTTGATGTATAAATGTGACTGCAGTAAGTTTCCTAGAGTTCTTTCAATTGAAGCGTCGAAGTAGTTTAGTTTGTTTTGTTTTATTTTGTTTTTGCTTGAGGACATGCAAAAGTTCTAAGTTGAGGGTGTTGATGTGCCGTGATTTTATGGCACTTTCGACGCTTAAAATCAAGAAATTATGCACATTTCAGGTATGTTTATATAGGTATGATGTGTTTTGTACTTAATGTTGCAGGAAAACAGGTTCTGGAGTGAACTGGTCGAATTGATGCTGAAAATAACTGAAAAGGTGACTGCCAGGCACTTGACGAGTCGTTGGCAGGAGGCACGACTCATTGTTGAAGGCGTGGGCAAAAGATGGATTTTTGAAGATGCAAGACAGTGTACCTGACGAGTTGAGGAAATGACTCATTACACCTGGTAACGAGTTGTGAGGTCAACCGTGAAAGCTGAAAGAGGAAATCTTAACAAAGTGGCCAGTGTAGTTGATGACAGATATCACGAGTCGTCACATGAAGGAACGACTCGTTGGCAGATCACTGGGACCAACCGTAAGGTGCACTGGAATTTTGGAGGAATGAGACCACGAGGGACCTAACGACTCATGCTCAGGCACGACGAGTCGTTAGGTAACCCGTTGCCACAACTGGGTATGTTGCTGAGGACGACTGTTTTAAGTAAGGAACGACTCGTCAGAAGGCCAAACAAATCGTCACCAAGCCCGTTGCCACTACCGACCTGGTTTCCAGTTTTAATTAGGAAAAGGGTTTCTTGAAACTATAAATATATAGTTTAGGTTTATTTTTGAAGGACGATTTTTCTGACAGTTATAGAGTAATTGAGAGAGCCAATTTATTTAGTTTTCAACTAGAATCTTGGTATTGATCTATTGTTCTTGAGTCAAGAAACGAAAGAAACATTGGAGTTTATTAATCTATTTTGGTGTTTTTATTCAATCTATGTGGTTTTTCTTCTACGATAATTTGTAAGTTGCAATTATGATTTATTCAATAATTGTGATTGTGATAATACAAGTATGAGTAGTTAAACCCATAACTAGGTTTCTGGGAACCAAGATGAATTAACACACATAGGTAAAAATACTTAGTGATTCTTGAACGGGGTTTTATGCATGTATTGTTTTCCCTTCGTTTTGATTGATTCTTGGCGGTTGCAAACGTCAGGACTTGCCTTATTCTTACTTACCAGACTAAGGAGGTAAAGAATGAGAAAAGGAATTAAAAACGTAGAATTGAGGCTATCAACCCTTATCTAATAGCTTGAACTTGTCCGGAGATAGCTACTCCGATATTAAGGGTAAGGGTACACCCGTATACGGACCAAGTTGCGTGGTGATAATCATCTAGATAGGGGACCAACCATTTAGGTGAACCTAACTTACCAATATTGCATGTTAAACACCNGAACCTAACTTACCAATATTGCATGTTAAACACCGAAATAGATCACTAGTGTATAAGCCTTGTGGTTATGAAATCTTGGGGAACACAATCCTAGTCAAGTTGTTAATTGAATACAAACCGAATTTATTTTTAGCATTCAACAATTTTACTTTGTTTATTATTCTATATTTCCTCCCCCCCCCCTTTGGAAATAAGTAACTCAATAGTAATAGTTATTCGCATTAATTTAAGTTCTTACCATATTCCCTATGGGATCGACCTCAACCTTTGTTGGGTTCTATATTTGACAATCGACTACTTATATCTCAATTGCGAGGTGTAATTTGGGCGACATTAGACCCCAACTAACTCAACAAAGCTGAAACTGAAATACATATAGGAAATCTGAATAGTCTAGTCCTCAAGAGATGAGGACTCACCAACAATGAAGGTGCTAACTCTGAAGTCGAACTATGAGCAGGGCTGAATCTGAGAGCTGGATCTTGTATCATGAAACGATACAACATAGTGTATGCAGTCAGTACGTGGAATGTACTGAGTATGCAAGGTAAGTAAAACCGCTCAAGTAAAATCATTTAAGAACATGCATAATGTAAAATATAAACAATGAGAATCTGAGAGTAGGGCTTGCATGCATTTTTTCTGAAATCATGATTTCATCATAATATAGCATATCATATCATAACATATCATAACATAATCGATTGACTCAAAGCTGAAATATGATATTTATAAGTAAAGCTGAACATTGAGTCAAACCTACTTTAGAACATGCGTACATATGTAAATCTCATAAATAATGAACATGCATAACTGAAATCATAAGGAACAATGGGAGACTCATCTTTTAACTGACATACCATGATAGAGCTTACGTGGTCCCAACTATCACACTCAAGTGGGTAGACTCGTCCGAAGCCTTGCCAGGGATAGGGATGATACCATGATATCGATATCAAGCTGAAGGCTCATTCGGGAAAGGGAAGCTCACAAGGGAGGTTACAAATTCATAATGTATAAACCTATGTTGGTGCATAGTTCTGAGACATAGGGTGATCGACGCTTATCCTGCTCGGTGCTAGGCACTACTTCCAAAAATATGTATATGCTCTACATTGTTATTCAATGAAGCTCAACATCGTCTATTGACGAAGCTCATAAATCAAATACATCTCAATATAAAATCATGCATATGAGAAGCTTTAGCTCAAAACATACCACAAGATGAAATTATAATTGGGAGTCTTCGCTCCAAAATAATTTGGTAAGCTTAGTTCAAGAAAATCATCATTCATACTTAACATGTGGGTATTGCCCAAAGCTTTATCATACTTAGTGTCGCGCCCCATTTTCCTCGCGGAAAGCGGATTACAACATGTGACATCACTTAAGGGTTTATGCATTTGAAGAGTCGCCACCTAACGGATTAAGGTGCGTTAGGACACCGTTCTAAGCTAGATTTTGTTACCTAGGTTACCAGAGTCGTGCAAGGGCTTAAATTACCTCGAAAGGAAGGTGTTAGGCACCTTTCGAGGTCCACGAATGTGGTTCCCGGCCGAATTCATTAATGGGGAGTTAACTAAGTGATCATAAAAAATTGATTTTAATCTATATTATTTGTATTAAAAAAACGGTTGATAAAGAAT
>JACEIK010002098.1:116172-211615 GCA_018107945.1 Datura stramonium | reverse complement strand
CAGGCCACGGGCATGACGCGCCGGCCAGTACACTGACGAGAACTGTGGATGCGACGCCCAATGTGCCCAGCCTCATGTTCACTTGACAACGTGCTCGTAGGTTCCTTCCCCGAGCCCTTCCTTGCATGATTCGTACTCCAAAAATCTCAACATATGTATGCACCCGTTAGTTAAATGATAGAAACTTATGGGGTGTACATGATTGGTCATTGCCTGAGCCAGCATCTGAATTGAGGATCAAAATTCTACATGGGACACCTAGTAGTCCTGAGGGGCTACGGGAGTTGGTGGGGTTAGCTGGTTAGCACTTTGGGTCCTCCTTCCATTTCTCCTTTTTGGAGGCATTGTTAAATAAAAAGGGTAAAGCACGAGTCAGGAGTATAAATTTTCGAGATCAAACTCTATGCTCGATAAGAATCATGAATAAAGGAAATTTTCCTAAAAATGCCCTGTAGCCTCCCCCTAAAAAGTGTGACGCGCTTCACACCCATGAAAACTACTCCACTTGACATGACTTTCAGACATCCTAGGAAACTGTAAACCTGATACTCTAATACCAAGTTTGTCTCAACCTGAGTCTACACCCTGGACGTGACACGGTACTTAGGGCCATACGTGACCCTAAACAAACCCATGGTATAACATATTTTTATAACGAATGAACTATTGTAATTGAATGCTTAGCCGGAGCTATTATTTAACAATTAATAAAAATACTTATAAGTAGAAACATCGGGTAAAATATTGGAATTTAATCAAATTACTGAACTCTAGTTGAAGCTAATATACTCAGTCTGAAAGCCCTCTAAAAGAACTGATGAGTTGCTAGGATAAACCCCCAGTTAACTCTACTATCTAAAACTGAAAATGAAAATAAGCAGAACTGAAGATGAAAAACTACGGTCCTCGGAAGATGACTCCTCACCAAAGGAACTCCACTGAATACCACTGATGGAGCTAGCTGCAGTGCTGAGGCTGAGTACCTGAATCTATATAATAAAATGATATAGCATAGAAAGTAGTGCATCAATACTTTGAATGTAATGAGTTTGTGAGTTAAAAGATAAACATAGTAAAACTGATAATAAGCAAGTGTAAAGATAATACATACAATGACCATATCTGGAATCATAATTACTGAAAGAATCTAAAAACTTGATAGTACTGTAAGAACTAATAACTGTATGGAGGTCATAAGCATATCCTAAAATCTGGAAGATTGAACTAAACTGGAGACTATGACTGTACTGGATTAAACTGCACTGTATTGTGGGATAGACTATAATCAACATGTAACCGCATGAGCTAAATATAGAGCTTGATGTATACCCTCCATCGGAGAAGGCCCACTATACCTTGCCAGGGTATAGTATCTGAACTAGGTGATCACTGTCTGGAGCCCATTCAGGCTAATAACCTATAGTGGCAACGTAGTTTTGGAAACCTAGGTGTCCTGAACCCCAGCCTGCTCGCGTTATACCCCAGAAGCTAAAAGATCAGACCTGGGATTTGAAACAGAAAAATTGTAAGATTGATGTTGCAGGCACAAAACGAATCGTGGAACGACTTGAGAGAAGACCCCATGAGTCATCAAGTAGCTCGTGGGGAGGCTTGGGGGAAGTGAAGGACTGAGGTCCCCATGATAAGGTAACGACTCGTGGTCAACCCCCACAAGTTGTCATGTCAATCGTGGGGTGGTTTGGGAATATAGATAGAGGAGATGTCCAGTGTATCTAATGGATGGGACCCCACGAGTCATGGTCTGTCATAACGACTTTTGAGGTGAGTCGTGAGCAAGCAGGATGATTTTCATTGATGTTAAGGCAGTGTACTTGACGGGAGGTGACCACGAGTCATGGCCACTGGGGACGAGTCGTTAAGTCCCCCGTTACGAGCCCCAACAATTCAGTTAACCAGTGCACTTGATGGGCAACTGGACGAGTCGTTGCCCGTCCTGACGAATCGTTAGGTCACCCATTAGGGTCACTTGGTAGTTATTTTCTGCGAAATTAGTAAGGGCCTTCTCATAATTTCCTAGGTTCCTAAGACCTATACTATGTCATTTAAGACTCATTTTAGTGGGTTTTAAGCAGGGTAAAACCTATTCTAAGACATTCTTCCCATGCATGCAAGTTTGAAGATTTGAAGAGAAGATTCAAGGCAAAATCTCAAGGTTTCCATTGGAATCTCAGCTTGGCTATTAGAGGGTGTTAGAATTCACCATTCCCAGGTATGTAAGGCTATGAGTGGGTGCTTCCTTCCACACACATGCCCAATTCCTATCAAACATGATGAATTTCTTATGGTCAAGTATGGGGTTTCAATCCAATTGCATAATTCTTCAATCTCTACACATGGGTATGATTAAATTATAGTCACATTGATGAACTGTGAAGCTTGGGCATATTTTAAATTGTTTTCAATCCAAATTGTGATTTCTAACTTATGAAATTGAATGTCCATGAATGAGAAGTTCATGAAAGAAGAGATTGATGTTGAATGTATAATTATGATGAGATTTAATGTTGAAAAACATGTTTCTAAGGCTACCCATGATTATGATGTTGTTTTCAAAATAAAATGTGTAGATCCTAGTATGATAAAGCTTTGGAAAATGCCCACATGATGATTTAAAGTGATGGTTTTCCCGATATAAGCTTACCACATTGTTTGAAGTGAAGTTCCCAATTTTCAAAAATTCTAGCTTGTGGTATGTTGAGTTAAATATTTCTACATGTAGCATACCACATGATTTGGAGTAGATGCTCCCACCTATGATTAAGCTTGTGATATGTTTCAAAATAAAGCTTCTCATATGTATGAATGTATAACTGAGGTGTATGTCATTATCGAGCTTTGTCAAAGGACAATATTGAGCTTCATTTCCAATGATGTCGAGTCTATGCATGATTTCATCATTTAGCTTTGCCAATAGACAATGTTTAGCTTCCTTTCATATGATGTTGAGTTATGCATGATTTCATATATTGAGCTTCGTCATTAGACGATGTGGAGATTCATTATATATGATGGAGAGCATTGTATGTTTTTGGGAGAAGAGTCTAGCACCAAGCGGGTTAGGGGCCGATCACCTTATGCCCTAGAACTACGCGCCAATGTAAGCTGATACTATTATATTACTGGGACATCCCTTGTTAGCTATCCCGGCCTGATTGTCCCTTAAGCTTGATATCGATATCATGGTATCGTCCATCGCCCTAGAAAGGTTATGGATGGCTCTACCCATTTGAGTGTGATAGTTGGTACCACATAAGCTCTATCATGGTATGTCGGTTAGGTGACGAGTCTCCCACTGTCTATATCATTCAGATTTGTATATTCATTTCTCATGATGATTACCTTATGCATGCATGTTCTAAAAGAAAGGTCTGACCCAATGTTCAACTTTTGATATAAATGTTATGTTCATCCTTGAGTCATTGAGTAGGTCATGATGTTATAAAGCTATGCATGGTCATGTTATGAGAAAATTGCGATTTTCAGAATTTATGCATATAACCCATTTACTTATGCTTGAAAGATTATGATATGTTATGAAAGGTTTTAAACATTTGAATTTACTTGACCGGGTTACTTACCTTTCATACTCGGTACATTCCACGTACTAACCGTATACTTTCTATGCTTCATCATTTCATGATGCAGGACCCGACTCTCAGGTTCAGCCTTGCTTGTAGTCGCTTATCAGAGTTAGCACCTGCGTGATTGGTGAGTCCTCATCTTCCGAGGACTAGACTTAGCTTCATGTCATATTTCAGTTTTTGAATTTATGGAGTTAGTTGGGGTTTTGTCCCATCAACTCGTCTAGACTAGAGGATTTCAGAATTTTGTATGTATAGGTTCGGATATTATTCTGATGTGTTGTTGTATGAGACTTTCGCTGAGTTTATAATTATGTTTTCTTCATTATTATTAAATAAGTTAGTTGTATGCTTATTCCATGGGTCTACTTGGGGTCTCTCGGGGTCCCTTGTCCCGTGTCTACGATCCGGGTCTATGCTTGCGTCGTGAAAAACTTTGTATCGGAGCCATAGGTTTGATGTGTCCTAGGGAGTCTGAAAGCCGCATTAGGTAGAGTCATTTTCATGGGTGTGAAGCGTGCCACACTTATGACGAAGAGGCTACTATATGTTTTAGAAAATGTTCCCCTCTTTCATGATCTATGTCGTGTGATGAAAAGCCTTTCTATCATTCTAATTCATTTTATTCATGATTGAAGAATCATGGCTTCTTGAAGGATGAAAGGAAGGAGGAATTGAGGTGGTGAAGGCCACGAGGATGGAAACGGTCATGGGAATCAGCCAGCCCCACCAGTTCAGGAGCCTCACCTACCGTAGCTAGTTGCTCATGCTGAGTTTTGAGCTTCCATTCAAATTCTTGTGTAGGCCTTGATTGCTCAGGTCAATCAGCAGGCTGTTGCACATGTTCTACAAAATGGCAATGCGGCGGCAGCACGAGTTAGGGACTTTTTGAGGATGAACCCGCTGGAGTTTCTGGGGTCCAAGGTAGATGAGGACCCGCATGATTTCATTGATGAGATTGTAAAGATCACCCAAGTTATGGGGGTGAGTAGTGTTAAGTGCACAGAGTTGGCATCCTACCAGTTGAAGGGGGCTGTGCATATTTTGTTCCGCCAGTGGAAGGACAGCAGGGTCGCAGGAGTAGGCCGATCACATAGGAGGAGTTTCAGGTTGCATTCATATATCGCTTCTTCCCTCAAGAGATGAGGGAGTTGAATGAAGTCGAGTTTGTGAATTTAAAGCAAGGAAGGATGACTTTTCAGGACTACGCCCTTTAGTTCACCCACCTATCTAAGTATTCCCCGGAGTTAGTGTCCGACCAGCGGGCGCGGGTGAGCAGTTTTGTGCACGGTATAGCAGGATATTTGGACAAGGACTAAAGGAAAGAAATGCTCCATTAGGACATGGATCGCATTATGTTGTACGCTCAGCAGATGGAGGCGGCACATTCGAGGAGAGGGAGGCCAAGAGGGCCAGGATTGAGGACAACAGATTCTCTCAATAGAGGTCTGGTGGTGGGCACCGACAATAGAACCACTAGAGATAATCAACCCCAGCATCTTCAGCACTGAGTGTTCCATCTAGGCGTCGACATGATCAGAGAGGGCAAGCGTCAGGCTCGAGGGGTCATAGCAGTAGGCCGGCAGACTCCAGCATTCCAGGTTGTCGCAGGTGCAACTAAGGACACACAGGGCAGTGCTTTGTAGGGTTAGGAGCTTGTTTTGGATGTGGGCAGCCTGGACATATGCTCAGAGATTGTCTGAGACAGGATCAGGTTAGGGGCCGAGGCCCAGCTTCTTGTTCAGCAGCCCTTCCCCCACGCACAACACATCAGGGGGAATCTACTAGCACAGCTAGAGGGCAGCGCCAGAACAGATTCTATGCCTTAGCCACTCGTCAGGAGTAGGAGGCCTCACTAGATGTAGTCACCGGTATGTTGAGAGTCTTTCATGTTGATGTATATTCTTTGTTAGATCTGGGGGCTACCTTGTCTTTTGTGACAGCTTATGTGGCCAGTAGCTTTGGAGTCAGTACCGATGTCTTATCAGAGCCCTTCTCGATTTCTACTCCAGTAGGTGACTTAGTTATAGCTAGACGGGTGTATAGAGATTGCCCGGTCTTAGTTCTTCATAAGGTCACCTCAGCAGACTTGATAGAGTTATCCATGACCGATTTTGATATTATTCTCGGCATGGTTTGACTATTTGCATTCTATGTTTCAATTAATTGTAGGACCCGATTAGTAGAGTTTAGATTTACGGGTGAGCCTGCCTTAGAATGGGAGGGTGGTTCAGCTGTGCCTGTTGGTCGATTTATTTCCTTCCTTAAGGCCAGGAAGATAATTTCTAAGGGTTGTTTGTACCATCTAGTTAGGTTTAAGGACATGGAGCCTGAAACCCCAACTATTCAGTCCATACCTGTAGTACGTGAGTATCTAGAGGTCTTTTCTGATGATTTTCCAAGTGTCCCTCCCGAGCGAGATATTGATTTTGGTATAGATCTTCTTCCCGACACGCAACCTATATCTATTCTGCCTTACAAAATGGCTCCAGCCAAGCTAAAAGAGTTGAAGGATCAATTGAAGGACCTGTTAGATAAGGGCTTTATTAGGCCTAGTAAGTCTCTATGGGGTGCATTTGTGTTATTTTTCCGAAAGAAGTATGGTTCGCTTCAGATGTGCATTGACTATCGGTAGTTGAACAAGGTCACCGTCAAGAACATATATCCTTTACCCAGGATCGATGATTTGTTTGACCAGCTTTAGGGTGCCAAATGTTTCTCCAAGATTGATCTCAAGTCCGGGTATCACCAGCTCAGGGTTCGGGAAGTGACATCCCAAAAAGTGCTTTACGGACTCGATACGGTCACTACGAATTTGTTGTTATGTCTTTTGGACTAACCAAAACCCATACAACTTTTACGGATCTAATGAACAGGGTGTTCAATTCATATTTGGACATGTTCATGATTGTGTTCATTGATGACATCCTTATATACTCTCAGAGCGAGGAGGAGCATGCCGCTCACTTGAGAATAGTGCTTTAGATCCTCAAGGATCGCCAGTTGTATGCAAAGTTTAGTAAATGTGAGTTTTGGTTGGACTCGGTGTCATTTCTGGGCCATGTGATATCAAGTCAGGGCATACTCAGAAGATTGAGGTGGTAAAGAACTGGCCCAAACCGGTGAACCCATCAGATATCAGGAGCTTTTTGGGCTTAGCCGGTTACTATCGGAGATTTGTGGAGGATTTTTCATCTATTGCCGCACCATTCACCAAGTTGACTCAGAAGAAGGTGAAGTTTAAATGGTTGGATACTTTTGAGAAAGGCTTCCAAGAGTTGAAGACACGACTCACTTCAGCACCAGTGTCGACTCTACTCAAGGGTACATATGGCTTTGTTGTGTATTGTGATGCTTCGCGAGTCGGACTCGGGTGTGTGTTGATGCAGCATGGGAAAGTGATAGCATATGCCTCAAGACAGTTGAAAGTTCATGAAAAGATTTACCTCACCCATGATCTCGAATTGTCTGCGGTGGTGTTTCATTGAAGATATGGCGACATTACTTGTATGGGGTCCACGTGGATGTATTCACGGACACAAGAGCTTGCAATATGTGTTCTTGCAAAAAGACCTCAATCTTCGGAAAAGAAGGTGGTTGGAGCTACTTAAGGACTATGATATGAGTGTTCTTTACCACCCGGGTAAGACTAATGTGGTGGCGGACGCACTTAGTAGACTCTCTATGGAGAGTGTCTCCCACATGGATGAAGGAAAGAAAGAGTTGGTGAAAGATATCCATCGACTTGCGAGGCTGGGAGTTAGATTGGTTCACTCGACTGATGGAGGCATTGTTGTGCAAAACAGATCAGAATCATCCTTGGTGGTTGATGTCAAAATCGTGACAAGATGAGGATCCGATTTTAGTAAAGCTGAAGGAAGCCATTCGAAGTCAAAAGGTGGAGGTTTTCTCCCAAAGGGGAGATGTCGTACTGCGGTACTAGGGTCATCTATGTGTTCCAGATATCAATAATTTGAGGGAATGAATATTGACTGAGGCACATAGATCCAGGTATTCTATCGGTCGGGTACCACCAATATGTATCATGACTTGCGGGATATATAATTGGTGGAACGACATGAAGAAGGATATTGCGAATTAAGTAGCTAAGTGCCCAAACTATTAGCAGCGAAAGTTGAGCATCAAAGGCACAGGCATATTACAATATATTAACATTCCCTGCTTGGAGTGGGAAGAAATTTAATATGGATTTCATTACAGGTCTACCTCATTACTCGCCAACACTATGATTCCATTTGGGTGGTGGTCGACGGGTTGACCAAGGCTGCACACTACCTACTTTCCAAAACAACGGATTCAGCGGATGATTAGGCCAAATTGTATATTCGGGAGTTGGTTCGACTTCATGGGTGCCTTGTCTATTATCTCAGACCGAGGTACTCGGTTTATTTCTCAATTTTGGCAGTCTTTCAAAAAAAAGGTCTTAGGACTCGGGTTAAACTCGGCACAACATTTCATCGGCAAGCGGAGTGCCGAGGCGTAGCGGACGGTCAAACTCTCGAGGACATGTTGAGTTTGTGTGATGGACTTTAAAAGAAGTTGGGATGATCACTTGCCTTTGATTGAGTTTTCTTACAATAAAAGCTATCACTCCAGTATCCAAATGGCACCATTCAAGGCTCTTTACGGGGGAAAGTGTATATCACCCATCGGATAGTTTGAGATTGGTGAAACGACTTTAATCAGGCCAGACTCAGTTCAAGAGGCTATGGTGAAGATTCAGTTGATAAGGGACGGGCGGAAAACTGCTCAGAGTTTTCAAAAGTCATATGCGGATGTCGGGAGAAGGGATTTGGAGTTTGAGGTGGACGATTAGAGTGTTTCTAAAAGGTATCTCCAATGAAGGAGTCATGCGGTTCAAAGGAAAGGACAACTCGATCCCGCTATATTGGTCCCTACCAGGTTATGAGAAGAGTTGGTAAGGTAGTGTATGAGTTGGACTTTCCATCAAGTTATCTTCGGTTCATCCCGTCTTTCATGTATCTGGCTCCTGAAGAAGTGCTTGGGTAAATCCATCTTTAGTTGTCCCGGTGGAATGTGTTAGTGTGGGAGAAGCCTCGGTTGCAGAAATTCCGGTTGCAATCTTGGATCATCGGGTCCGAAGGCTGAGGAACAAAGTAGCTTCAGTGAAGGTGTTATGGAGAAACCAACATGTTGGGAGCTATGTGGGAAGCCAAAGCGGCCATGATGGCTAAATGCCTCCACCTTTTCCCTCACAGGCTCGGTTTGATTTGATGTATCGAGTTTTCCCTAATTATCTAATCGGTTTCCATGTTCGGTTCATGTGTGCAAGTTTGAATTATATTATGATAAATGTATGTGATGTCTGAATTCAATTGAGCTATGTAGTTCTTTTTCGGAGGTAGTCATTCTGTCAGTTTTCGATTTTAATAATCAATATTTGCCTATGATGATTGCATGTTTTCTACATTTCACAGGTGTTTCTAACATTCGGACGAATGTTCCCAAAGGGGAGATATTGTTATACTCACAGCTCAAAGATTAGACTCGAGGATTGAAATGGGAAAATTGTAAAATTAATGTTGCAGGCACAGGATGATTCATTGGAGGACCCCACGAGTTGTTAGGTGGCTTGTGGGGAGGCCTGGGGGAAGTGAAGGACTGGGGGTCCCAGTGAGGTAACGACTCATGGTCAGCCCCCACAGTCGTAATGTCAATCTTGAGTGGGCGTGGGAATATAAATAGAGGAGATGTCAAGTGTATCTAACAGACGGGACCCCACGAGTCGAGGTCTGTCCCAACAACTCGTGAGTTGAGTCATCGTAAGAAGGATGATTTTCATTGATGTTAAGGCGAGTGTGCCCGGCGGGGTGACCTGAAGTTGTGGTCATTTAGCTTTGTCAATAGACAATGTTGAGCTTCCTTTCATATGATGTTGAGTTATGCATGATTTCATATTGAGCTTTGTCATTAGATTTTGTTGAGCTTCTTATATGATGGAAGCTTTCATGTTTTGGGAGAAGAGTCTAGCACCGAGCGGGTTAGGGGTCGATCACCCTGCCCCCAGGCTACGCGCCAACGTAGGTTGATACTATTATATTATTGGGACCTCCGCGTGAGCTATCCCGACCCGATTGGACCTTAATCTTGATATCAATATAATGGTATCGTCCATCGCCATGGCAAGGTTATGGTGGCTCTACCCACTTGAATTGATAGTTAGACTACGTAAGCTCTATTTTGGTATGTCGGTTAAGTAGCGAGTCTCCTACTATCTATATCATTAGGATTTGTATATTCATTTCTCAAGATGATAACCTTATGCATTCATGTTCTAAAAGCAAGGTTTGACTAAATGTTCAGCTTTTGATATAAATGTTATGTTCAGCCTTGAGTTATTCAGTAAGAATCATGATGTTATAAAGCTATGCATGATCATGTTATGATAAGATTGCGATTTTCGGGGTATACATGTAGCCCATCTACTTATGCTTGAAAGCTTATGATATGTTATGAAATGTTTTAAGTGATTTACTTTACTTGAGCGGGTTACTTACCTTTCATACTTGGTACATTGCACGTACTGACCGCATACTTTCTATACTGCATCATTTTATGATGCAGGACTCATTCTCGAGTTCGGCCCCGCTTGTAGTTGATGAGCCCGCAAGTGTACGGGTTGTACAAGTAATATAGTGGCTCTTTGTAAAGAACCGGAATGTCGAACCCACAAGGACTGGGCTACGAAATTGAAACCTTTTTCAAAGTGTTAATTTACTAAAACGCTAATAATGAAGACAACGCGGTGTAAAGAAAAGTTTTTGTATTTTGGAAACTTTTTATACTAAAGTAAAATATCTATACAAGTGAATCGGAACTATGAATGTGAGCATCTTTGAGGCTACAAAGAACATGTAAAAGAAACTAAATATCGATATACATGGTTTATCTTTTCTCCGGTTGCTAGTCGGAACTTATGCCTATGGATTAAGTATTTAACCCAACTTAAGAATCATGAACCTTCCACCTACATTTTCGTGATAAGAAGAAATTCAAGTTCTAGCTATACAAAACCGATTCCACACATGACTAATACGACTTTCGGGTATATTTCTATCACGAAGGTAAATCAATTCCCAATTTTCCCAAACCAAGAACAGATCATATCCTATTAATTCACAACTTTCCAATTTCTTGCCCTCTCGGGCAAGAAACCGGACTTTGGATTTACATTAACATTGGCCGGATAACGTAGTAAGAACAGAATTAAATAGAACAACCATGGAAGAAAAGAGAAAATTAACCGGCATTCAATAATTACATTTCAACACCAAGTTCATAACCTCAGCAAGAAAGAGAATTTAACCACTCATTTGTAGTTGAACATCGTTAAATGAATGGAAATCATGCAAACAATTGAAAGGAAGAAGAAAGGGATAGAGAAAACCCTAAAATTTCGTCCTCAAAATTGTACGCAACCCACGTTCTTCCACCAAGTCGGAGATATCTAAAAATAAACCTAAGTGTGCTATTTATAATAGTAGGAATTTGTCCCGGAATAACAAGCAACGTGTCACGGAGTGTAACGCGGAGCATTGCCTCCGTGACACGGCCCAAACGGAGGCCTTCTTGAAATCGCCCCGAAAATCGGCCTGGCAGCACCTGCGCGTTGGCAGCGTGGCACGCTTCGAGAGGCAGGCGCGTTACACAAGGCTGGTCGCGGAGCCACCCTGCCGTGGCACGTTGCCAACGCGGCAGGGGGCTGTCTTGGGCAGCCTGCCTTCCGTGGCACGTTGCCGACCCAGCAGCCTCGATTGGGAGCATTTTTGGGCCTCCTCCTTGCCGCCGTTTGCGTATTTGTGCTGTCTCCAAGCCGCTACTTCACCAACTCATTGAATTAGCTCCTCAAAAGTCATCAGAAAACCTACAAAACAAAGCTAATCATGTTTGGTTAGTATAAAATCACACTTTCCGACAATTTACATGAGAATGTACACATTGTTGGATAAACAAGGCAAAAGTGATGCATTTGAGTATCAATTTGGCATATAAATATACACGATCACCTACCCACTTAAATACATTAGTCCTCGAACAGCCCTTTTACCTCTCATGTAAATGAAGATTCACACATAACTAATCTAGCAAGTTAATTCAAATTGCAGGATATGATGATTATTTAATATTTAATTATAAATTAATTACCTTTATGTTTTTATCTTTAATTTTTAAAACCACAAGATTGAAGGGTATTTTAGTTTCAAGAATCGACTCTCACGCTTAGCAAACTCATGCAAATCAGGCGGTTAGAAGAGATCCCATAGACTATATCTTCATTAAACATGTGCCCTCACGGAAAGAGAGTTACCCAATTTCACACGCAAAAACACTTTTTATATCACAGCATGTGTGGGTACATAAATAAATTTCCTCACTCTCACAAGGAATTCACATGCACCATGTAATGACCCATAGGCTTGCCTTAGTGTTTCTACTTCACTAATTTGAGGATGTACGAATGTAAGATCAAGTAGGACTTTTTAGGTTGTAATGTACTCAGGTGTAGGTAGGTACTATTGTGATCGGTAATAGTGACTATCTTCCTAAGCGCTTTCAGCCATCACGCCCTCATTGCGAACTTCCCTTCCCTTACTTCACCTTTTTATCCTTGGTAGTTTTCTTTTTACTCTTTTGCTCCCCCATTTCTTTTAGGCACTTTTAGCTCATTAGTGAGGAGTTGTATAAATAATTTTTCATTCATTTTGTTTTCTTACTCCTTACTAATAATAAACAAATTTTACCAAGTGCACCTTTGACCTTTCTCACTTTTACCAACTTCCTTTTCCTATCTTTTCATTCTTCTCACTCACTTTTCTCTTTGATTTTCTTCTTTAGCACTTAGGAGCTTTGGATCAAATTCAAGGCTAATGAAATAAATGGTTAAGCTTATGTTGCAGCTATCAAAGAATAGGCTAGGCTCAATGGGGCTGACTAGGATTAATATTTCAAGGTAGGTAAAACGAGGGATAAAGATTAGGTTCCTTCAAAGAAATGCCTAAATCATCTCCTACAATTTCCATCCTTCATTTAGATTCCTTACACACACCGAGGCAAGTTCTAGACATTCCATAATAGCACGAGAATACTCAAAACCTTACACTCATTGCACATGCTCCAATTCAAGACACATTCAACGAGACTCTTACTCGACTAATCACAAGAATTTAAAATTAAGCTTCAATCATATCGAGTCAAATTCAAGAGCCTAAGTATCTCAAACAAAGTTATACATTTACATGCTTTAACACTAAACATACTTGTATCTCACAATCATGTATAGCACATAACAAGAATATCAAGCATCCATTAGCTACGGTTCAAAAACCAAAACCTATTGACTACTTTTCCTTAAGACGGTGGAAGTCATCCATCCATCATCGGAAAACGAGTCCTAACTACGACTAAAACATTATATACGAGACAAATAAAATAAAAATAAAAAAAAAAATAAAACATTTTATTTTTCGGTTCAAAGACCCCCCGTCGGAAAAGGAACCGAAAAAGAAAAACTAACAGGTGATGAATTCATGCTTGACTAAAAAAAAAGTTTTCACATTTCTCAAATTTTTTCTTTTTCACACAAGCATTATGTTCACCAAATTTATTAAACACGAAATTTTTTTGAAATTTCCTTGAAATTTCCCTCACCCCACACTTAAAATCATTATATCCTCCTTAGCATCAAATTAAAATTTAAAGAGGGTGAGAAATACTCCTGAGGCCTTTAGGCCTAGCCAACAACATGCTTTCATTCAAAGTTGCACAAGTGGGTGTTCAACCCCACACTTTTTCTCTTCACGCTTGTGCTTCCTCCTCCAAGGGTACTCGGACTTCCCCTCCATGTGCTTAACTTTCCCACCAAAAACAACAAAAAATTAAAAAAATTAAAATCAATAACAAATGCAAAGTAAAATGGTACCTATGGTACCCATGGGTTGCCTCCCAAGCGACGCCCTAATTTTACGTCGCGACACGGCATTGTCAAGTTTCACCACTTTTTCCTCACCTTGCGGATATGAATCTCACCCTAATTTCTTCTCAATTTTCTCTTATGCTCCAAGGGTGGTGGTGAAAAATTATGAGACCAAGCAGTAGATGTGCCTTTGCACTTATTGGCCCTTAAGTAAGTGAAGTCATTTTGTCTCTCGAGTTAGCAAATTTCAAATATACGGGGCTTGGTCCTCCTCTAGACATTTCTCTACAAGCTTGGAAGAATCTATTCCTCGGTTGTCAACCAAACTTAATGTGAAACAGTCACTTAGTGGGGTCCAATACACCTCAACTCTGAAACTGCATTGTGCTTGACCTCCTTACTTGTATCACACCTTCTCGGCATCAACATCTATCTCTCCATTAATGTCCACTGGGGGATACTCTATCTCTTCTGCATGAATGGATTTTCCATATGTGTGAGCCCATCACGGGGACTCTCAAGAGATTCTAATTGTTGAGCTTCATCCAAAAAATTCACCCTTGTCTTCTTCTTGTAGTTCCTCTTAATTATCACCTAAGCGTCACACACGGTTTACCACAAGCTCGGCCTCATTTATCATCTCAGTGACTTTAACATTCATCCTTTCTAGAGTCGCTCCATTCTCTTCTAGCTGAATTCTCACTTCTTCCATCGCCTCCTTCGTCGCTTCTGTTTGCTCAAGCATCTGTTTTAGCATGTCTTCTATTCGAGCTTGGTGTCCCAAGTCCTCATTTTCATTATGCCTATATTCGGCAAAAACAACGAAGGATCATAGTAGGGGCTTAGGGGATGGGAGTATGCATTCGAATGACCATCCCAATGGTCTTCTTGACCACCACATATATTCCCACGTGTTACGGTGTTTCCACAAGTGGGGTCCTTCGTAATTCAGACAAGACTTATCAAAGTAATAGTATCCACCATTTAACCCATTTATATTCAAGATGTCATGTCAAGAAGGGTATTCAAAAACAATCAAAAAATATTAAAAATAAAATAAAATAAAGAAAAAAAGAAAACACGTTATCAACACTTATATAAATTCGTTAACTAACACTTGAGAAAATTTTTTGCAGTTAGCCGATCCCGGCAACGGCGCCAAAAACTTGATGAGCCCGCAAGTGTACGGGTTGTACAAGTAATATAGTGGCTCTTTTAAGGAACCGGAATGTCGAACCCACAAGAATGGACTACGGGGTAAAACCTTTTCAAGTGTTTATTTAAAACTCTAATAATGAAGACAGCAGTGTAAAGAAAAGTTTTTCTTATTTTGAAGCTATTTTATGACAAAGTAAAATATCTATACAAGTGAATCGAACTATGAATGTGAGCATGCGAGGCTACAAAGAACATGTAAAAGAAACTAATTATAAATATACATGGTTTTTATCTTTTTCTCCGGTTGCTAGTCGGAACTTATGCCTTCAGATTAAAACTCTCGTATTTGCTTAACCAAGAATCATGAACCTTCCACCTACATTTTCGTGATAAGAAGAAATTCAAGTTCTAGCTATACAAAACCGATTCCACACATGACTAATACGACTTTCGGTATATTTCTATCCACGAAGGTAAATCAATTCCCAATTTTCCCAAATCAAGAAAAGATCATATCTATTAATTCACAACTTTCCAATTTCTTGCCCTCTCGGGTGAAACCGGACTTTTTGGATTAAAACATTGTGGATATTAACATGTACAAGAACAAGAATTAAATAGAACAACCATGGAAGAAAGAGAAAATAAACCGGCAATTCAATAATTACATTTCAACACCAAGTTCATAACCTCAGCAAGAAAGAGATTAGCCACTCATTTGTGGATTGAACATCGTTAAATGAATGGAAATCATGCAAACAATTGAAAGGAAGAAGAAAGGGATGAAAAACCCTGAATTTCATCCTCAAAATTGTCTTGTAACCCACGTTCTTGCTCCACCAAGTCAGAATATCTAAAAATAAACCTAAGTGTGCTATTTATAGTAGTAGGAATTTGTCCCGGAATAACAAGCAACGTGTCACGGAATTGTAGCGGAGCATTGCCTCCGTGACACGGCCCAAACTGCGGAGGCCTTCTTGAAATCGCCAGAAGTGACGCAAAGCCTGCTGCCCCGCGTTGGCAGCGTGGCACGCTTCCGGGGCGCGTTGCACAAAGTGGTGTGAGCCACCACTGCGGTAAGCACGTTGCCAATGCGGCAGGGGCTGTCTTGGGCAGCCTGCCTGCCGTGGCACGTTGCCGACGCGCCGGTGGGGAACATTTTGGGCCTCCTCACTTACCGCCGTTTGCTGATCATTTATTACGTCTCCAAGCCTCTACTTCACCAACTCATTGAATTAGCTCCTCAAAGTCATCAAAACCTACAAAACAAAGCTAATCATGTTGGTTAGTATAAAATCACACTTCCATAGAATTTACATGAGAATGTAAAAACATTGTTGGATAAACAGAGCCAAAATTGGATGCATTTGAGTATCAATTTGGCATATAAATATACCCTGATCGATGGTCGGCAACCAGTTAGCACCTGCGTGATTGGTGAGTCCTCATCTTTCATGGACTGAATATTCATCTTCATGTCATATTTTAGTTTCAGACTTTGTAGTTTAGTTGGTCTTGTCTAAGTAGCTTCGTCTATAGACTAGAGGCTTTCAAGCTTATGTATGTATAGCTTGGATATTATTTTGATGTCTTTGTTGTATAAGACTTCCATGCAGGTTTATAATTATTTTGTTCATGAATATTAAATAAGTTAGTTGTATATTTATGCCATGGGTCAACTTGGGTTCTCTCGGGGATCGTTATCACATGTCTACGATCGGATCTACGCTCGGAGTGCATTGTGACTCGGAGTGTAGGTACTACTCCCACTAAAAAATCCTAAATATTAATTTATTATAGCTCAAAACTGATGTCCTAAGACTAGTCAAAACTACTTATTTGGAGCGTCACGAGAGTCCAAGGACACGAAAGAAACTATGTTCTAAGATTTGTCAAAGCTACTTTATCTGAAAGGAGTCATAACGATCAAAGATGACTATAAGCTAATAAACTAATATTCTTTTGAGTTCTTGATTTCTCAAAAGAATGATAAAAGTAAAATTGATCGGTGACATTCCTAGAAGTCTAAGTATATTCATAAACTAAAATGTTAACCTTAAATTGAACATATATATGCTGAAGATCATGCTTGGGCAATAATCGATGGAAAAACATAGCATTTCAGACAAGCTATTAAATCATAAAAATTATCAACCCAAGGGTCATGCTAAAATCGAGAATCTGGAGGCATTTACATGTCAAAAAATAACATCTAGATCATAACATAATACTACACATGGAAACTTAAAAACATTGGGAAGATAAGGGAATTCAGCAACTAAATAGAAACCCTAGGTCATGATTTCTAGAATTTGGGCTGAGGTTACTAAAGAATTTAAGTACAAAGGTGGCGAAAACCTTTGTTAAAGTCCCACATACTGAAGAATATTTTCAATAAGAAAATCCTTGAGAGTGCGAGAAGAAATTGAAACCCTTGTTTTTGCTTTGCACTTTCTATCTGAGTTTTCACGAAGAAATTCTAAGAGTGAGAGATAAGAATAGGGTGGAATGCCATGTATCCCTCTAACTTCATGAAATATCTTCTGAAATTGATGTTTTTTAGGGACCAAGAGGAGTGGTAATTATACGAAATTTACCTTGGGTAAATATTTTGAAATCTAAAATTCTTGGCTCGCAATGCGTCTGAGGGGACAAGTGATGGACAGTCACAAGCCTGACAGTATGTCGTCCCCATCATAGGAGAAGCAAAGCAGATTTGCCCAAATCTTTGCCCCAAGTGATGGTCGGGGTGATGAGCCGTAGCTTTCTGTGAGACCGTCATCCACTCTGTCGGCCTTAAATAGTGGGGCTAGAAATTTGGGTTTAGGTGACGGGGCATCACTCACTTGACGGTCTTTCAGGCTCACCACCCAAAAACATATAGGACCGATGCTTGGTGGTACATATGACAGTCCGTCGATCTACTAGGAGGCATCAACTCCACCATCAAAGGCGTAAGCAAACATCAAACCTATCATTAGTATTGGAAAGAAGGTCAATACCAAAATCAATGCCTCGGGATGTCACTCTCTCAAACCCTAAGCTAATGAGTATTTGGATCCCCAGGGTCTATCTTCCAAAAGCACCCAGCACCTTGAAGCTGGTCCAACAAATCATCAATCACAGGGAGAGGATACCTTTTTGATGGTAACTTTGTTGTGTGATAATCAATACACATTCGAAGGGAACCATCTTTCTTGAGTAAAGAGAATTGATGCACCCACGGAGATTTGCTAGGTCTAATGAAACCCTTATCTAGAGGTCCTTCAACTCTTCCTTTAAGTCCTTTAGCTCGGCTAGAACCAATTACGTAAGGAGGAGTAGAATATGGATTCTAATATTGGAAGAGGTCAAACACAAAATCAATCTGCAGCTGGAAGGATTCTGGCGGTTATACAGGAAGACATCCTGGACCACTCTTCCTATTGGGTGACAAGATGATAGTTCTCGATGTATACATCCTTAACCTAACTGGTGTTTTGCAACCTGAGAATCTTTTTGGCCTTGGTAAGTAAGTGACCTGACCTGTTCGAACTACCCTTCCCACTCACAGGGATTTAGGCTCCATAGTCATCGAACTCTATTGCCTGGGTTCTCACAATTGACTAAGGCATAGCATGAAAATAGCCAATCCATGCAAAGGATAATATCAAAATCGGTCATGGCTCACTCTCTTAGCTCTGCGGTGATTTTGAAGAATTTGTGATTGGGCAATCTCAATACACCAGTTAGATATGCTGAATCACTAATTGGAGTAGAGAGCGAGAAGGGTTCGATGAATTTTGGGGCTAACTTGAAACTACTAGCAACATAGGGGAATCACAAAATATAAGGTATCCTGGATCTAACAATGCATATACATCAAGATGGAATACTCATAACATGCAGTTATTACACCCGAGGAGACATCCTCTTTCGACGGGATCTTTAGGGCATAGAGTCTGTTTTGGCCCGTACCATCTATATTAGTAGATGCTCCCCATTGGGCTGGCATCTTTGGAGGAGATCTTTGAGCTAGAAGCTGGGCCTCAACCCTATCATGACCCTATAAACCTGGACAATCCCTAAGCATGTGTCAGGGCTTCCACTTCCAAGAAGCAAGCATACGTACCAACCAAACAACGGCCTATGTGTCTCAGGCCATATCTTCTACACTACGGAGGGCTGGTCTTTACGGGTCTTCTACCCTGACCTCTCAGCGAGCCTGATGCTCGTCCCCTCTGATCATGCCTGGACTTGGATGGAACACACATAGCAGAAGGCGGGTGAAGATCTACGATGGGACTACTAACGGTGCCCACTAGGCCTCTGTTGGGAGAATCCGATGCTATCGATCCACGGCCCTTTTGTGTCCTCCCTCTCCCGCTCACTCTTCGTACTGCCTCTATCTTTTGGGCGTATAGGACTATCTGAGCAAAGTCAATATCTTGGAGAAGCATCACAGTTTTCTGATACAACCCAGAAGTCTGCTATCCCGGTACAAACTTTCTCACCGTTACTCGATCCGCCACCATCTCGGAGTGCACATCACAAGAAAGTATAAACTCAAGGTATACTCCACGAACTGTCATCTTTTCTTGCTTTAGATTCACAAACTCGGTCGCTTTTAGCTCCTTATCATGAGGAAAGAACCAATCTAGAAGCGACATGAAACTCATCAGCGATAAGGCTGCTCCATTGTCCTTCTATCCTTCCATTAACCCAGACAAATGTGCGCGGCCTCTTCAAAGCGATACGAGCTAAATCAGCACACTCCCTCCTCATTACCCCATAATCTGGGTGATCTTCAAAATCTCCTCAATGAATTCATGTGGATCCTCATCCACCTTCAATCCAAGAATTCGGGAGGTTCATCCTCAAAAAGTCTCTAACTCTCGCTGCCACCCATTCCATTGCGAGGGACATGCGCTATCGTCTACTAATTGACCGCCCGGGTCAAGGCCTGAGCTAACATTTGAAAAGCGTCCCTGAACTCTGTGTGGACAACTGGCTTGGATATATGCTCCGCATGGAGCTGGTTAGGCCCAGTTGATGCTTGTCTCCATTGCCATCCTCGAGGCCATTTCCGTTTTGTTTCTCCTTCCATTAACTACGTAGGGAGACATGATTTAGCAAATGCGTATAGCACGAGTTCGAAGGATAGAGACATTTCACCACACGACATAAATCATGAAAGAGAACATTTACCTAAATCATTTCGTAGCCTCTTCTTCATAAGTGTGGCGCCCTTCACCATGAAAAGGACTCTAGCAACGTGACTCTCGGACACCTAGGACACTTCAAAACCTAATTCTCTAATACCAAGTTTTCCAAGATGGTTTTTGCAGGCCCGGATCGATACATGGGACAAGAAACCACGAGAGGCTCCAAGTCGACCCCTAGCATGAACGATACATCTAACTCAATCATGAATAAGCGAAGATCAACATAACATAGCGGAAGTCTAACAAAAACATAACATTTGATTACATACATGAGTCTAAAAATTTGAATACAAACTATGCAGCCTCTAAACTGATGAGTTGATGGGACAAGCCCCAACTAACTCTAACTATAAATAAAAAATTGAAATATAGACATACAACTGATAATACAGGGTTACCGTAAGATGAGGACTCACCAAGCTGGTTTGCAGGAAAACTAACCCGAGAATCGATAGCAATGGGAATGAGCACGGATATCGGGCTGTATCATGACACGATAAAACATAGAGTATGCGGTCATTGCTTGAATGTATCAGTATGCAAGGTAAGTAATACCGCTAAGAACTTAAAATCATAGAACATGCATAATATAAAACATAATCAAAATATGAATGCGAGAGTAGGGCTTGCATGCCATTTTCTTTAATCATGATACGAACATAACTAAACATCATAATGGCTCAAATGACCTAAAGCTGAAATCTGATAATCATAAATAAAACTGAACATTGGGTCAAACCTGCTGAAAACATAATATCATAACTGATGTACATGCATAACTAAAAACATGTGGAACAATGGGAGACTCGTCAATTAACCGACATACCATGATTGAGATTGTAGTCGTCCCGACTATGACACTCAAGTGGGCAGAGCCATCTAAAGCCTTGCCAGAAACCCCACACTTAAACTATTGTTCGTCCTCGAACAATCTACTACTTTCTTCTAATAATTAAGCACAAAATTCATCCTACTAGCAATTTACTTACACTTAGGATCATGAGACAAATCAACGAAGCTCAAACAATTCATCTTGTGAATATAGGATCCAACATTAAAATGTCAAAGTTCAAAAATCACTTATCTTTGCAAACTAACTCATCAAGACATATTTTGGCCAACATGAATTTTAAGTAATTTAGCAATCAATATTAAACTAAAGTCTTACCATTTATGCCCCTCACAATTTGGAGAGATGCACTACACACAAGATATAAGTCAATAAAAACTTGGGCATAAATAAAATAATTTTCGCTCACTCTCACAAAAGAACTCAACATACATTAAAAGCGACTATATTCATGCTTTCCATAGTGTAATACTCACTAATATAAATTTATGAATCAAGGATCAATTAAGACTTTAATTTGGTTGTAATGTAGGTAGCTAAGGGACGGTAGGAACTATTTGTCCAAAATAGTGGCTAATGTCCCTAAGCACTTTAATACTTCACAACACTTTGATTTTTAAGCATATTCTTCGATTTCCAAATTTTCTCCTTATACCCCCTTTTATTTTTCAATTTTCAACTTAGGTGACTAGTGGGGATTTTTCTTTTCATCATTGAGCTTATTCACAAACATTTTTTTTCTCTTTTCTTTTTCTTTCTTAGTTTCCCACCCTTTACGCACCCTTACTCTAGCCACCCTCACTTAAGAATTTTTCTTATTTTGAGTTCACAATATCAAGGGACCAGGACCAAAACAGGTTTATTGTAAACAAATGGGTATGCTTAATCGATAAATCATGAATTTTTCATCTTCAATTTTTTTCAAAGCTATTTCTTCTTTTTGTTTTCTCATAAAAATCACCCTCCTTGTTTTAGCAAAATTTCACCTTTTAACTTTTCTTCTGATTCACCACACTTTTTAGCTTTTCCTTCATTTTCCAAATTATGGTCCTTTCCTACAAAAAATTTTCATTAAAGTTCTCTAGGAGTCATTTGGATCAAATATAAGTCAATTGAAAAAAAGGATTTAAGCTTTTAATATGGCTATCGAAAAAAATAGGATAAGGCTCAAACATAACTAACTAGGATAATTGTCAAAGGTAGGTAAAATAGTATAGAAATAAGACTACCTCCTTGGTCCGGTAATTAAGAATAAGGCAAGTTCTAACGTTTGCAACGATTAAATGTTAAACGAAGGAAGAAATAATACATGCATAAACTTCGTTCAAGAATCACTTAGTATTTTACCTATGTGTGTTAATTTGTCTTGGTTCCCACAACCTAGTTGTGGTGGTTTTAACCTCTCATGCTTTTAAGTACATTAATAGAGTTCATAAATAAAAGAAAAAATTAATTCTCACGAAGCGTTGATAGAAAGAAATAGCAGTTATTGCAACAATAAAGAAGAACAATTCAACAATCGTCTCGAAGTTCCAAACGTAAGACACCAAAGTTGTATCTACAAACTTGAGACTTAAAACTATAATCCTACTTGAAGACTTTTGAACTTGAAACTTCAACTCTTGAAGGCATTCAAACTTAAAACTTGATTCTTAAAACTTGGTTCTTAAAACAAGGTTCTTAAAACTTGAAAATAAAAGGGTATTTATAGTAGTACATTTTTGTTTTCATTGTTCCTTGTTGAATTTGAGTTGGACTTGATATTCTTTTTCCTAGTTGAAGTAGGTAATCCAATTTTTACCCGTCTTGGAAGCCTTGCGCGTCACCCAAGACCATTGCCGCATTGCCGATTGTGGCAACGAGGTCATAACAACTCATTGTACATGGGCACAAGTCATTAGGCGCCTCGTGGTCTAACTCCGTCAAATTTCCAGTGTACCTTACAGTTGGTTCTAGTGATCTGCCAATGATTCATTTAGTCAACTAACGACTCATTATGTCTTTCGTCATATCCAGGTTACTTTGTTAATAATTTCTCTCTGAGTCTTCACGACTAATTTCATGACTCATTACCCAAAATGTAACGGTTGTTCCCTCAACCCGTCAGGCACACTATTTCTGCATCTTCCAAACTCAACCTTTTCCCACGGCTTCGGCTTTTTCATCTTCATTTCATAAGCCTAAAATACATTCAAATCCATCTTATTTAGCCCTGAAAAGATATAATCACATGTGTTAGCTAATTTGACAAATATATAACATAAACACATGAAAACACACATAAATTTATTCTCAAAACATAGTAAAGTATAGGAAAAATATGTCTATTAAGTGCGTGAGTACGCCCATTATCACTAGGGCTAAAAATGCTACCATGATGTCGATAAAGCTCAAGGCCCCTTAGGGGCAGGGAGCTCACTGGAGGTCCCAAATAATCTAATCATACCTACGTTGGCGCGTTGTTCACAGAGGCATAGGGTTGACTGACCCTTAGCCTACTCTGTGGTAGACACTACTCCCCAAAACATGCATATTCTCTCCATCGTTTTTCAATGAAGGCGACAATCATTTAGTGAAATTTGAATAATAACATATATGCATAATCTGAAATCATAACATGAGGAGCCTTGACTCAAACCATACTACAAGCTGAAAAATAATGGAGTCTTGACTCCAAATCATGTGGTAAGCTAATTCCTTGAAATCGTAAAGATACTTGATCATATGGGCTTGCCCGATACTTAAACATGCTTGAAATCAGCTTGATTCACTTTAAAACATGAACATAACATGGGTATTTTTTTAATCATACTTTCCTAAACGCTCACATCATACGTGAACATATATCTTATGGATCTCAACTTTCATAAACATTCATGGATGGGCATCATAGTTTTAGAGCATTTGAAAACATAATTTATAATTTAAAACATTATAAAATACGCCTATTAATTATAATTCATCATTTAGAATGGCCACTTAGATCATACCCATGATTAAAACTTAGGAATTCATGCATTGGGTAAAAAAACCCGATGGAATCATCAACTAGAACATCATGAATTGAAAGAGAATTGGGCATAGGTGTGGGCGGTGCACCCATTCATAGTCTTACACATACTGAAGAGATGCGTTCCCACGCTTCCTTGATAGCCCAAAAAGAAATGAGAAAGAAGTTGTAGAAAACTAGACTTGATCACCTCTTAAAACCCCTAAGCTTGCATGCATGAATTAAGATAGGCTTAGAATGACTAGCCCCTCTTATAACACTCTATTTTGAGCTTAAAGCTTTGATGTAGTTTAGTGACCACAGGGCTTAGGAATGACAAAAATACCCTTAATGAATATCCTAAAAAGCCCACTCACGCTGCGACAACGGGCATCACAACAGACCTTTATTGGCTCAAACTGTCCATTACACCCCTCGTTGTAACACCCTGAATACCAGACCACAACGATAGGTTCCACGAGTCGTGCCCAGTTCATACAACTCATGGTAACCATCGGGTTGACACCACTTCCCCTATCTATCGCGGCCGAAGCGAGGGCTGGATGCAAATGGGACAAGGAGTCTCGAGAGACCCCAAGTCGACCCATGGAATAAGCATACATCTAATCTTAATCAAGAAAGTAAATAATCAATAAGATACTCATAGAAGTCTAGCAGGCAAACTATCGAGAATATGAAATCTAAAAGCCTCTAAACATGATGAGTTGATAGGACAAGACCCCAACTAATTCAATAAAATTGAAATTGAAATACATAAAGGAAAGTTGAATAGTCTAGTCCTCGGGGGAGTGGACTCACCCACAATAAGAATGCTATCTCTGAAAAGCTGACTACGGCGAGTGAACACAGTCGGGACTGTATCATGAAACAATATAATATAGAGTATTCGGTTAGTACGTGGAATATATTGAGTATGCAAGGTAAGTAAAAGCGCCAAAGTAAATAAAATTATTTAAAGACAATGCATAATATAACATAAACATCAAGAGTCTGAGAGTAGGGCTTTCATGCATTCTTTTGAAATCATGATCTCTTTATAATATAGCACAACATAACTTCATAACATCATAACTAATCGATTGACTCAAAGCTGAATTCTGACATTTATAGAAAAGATGAATACTGAAATGATCAAACCTCATTAGATCAAACCTACTTTAGAACATGCATTACATAAATCTCTTGGTAATGGAACATGCATATTTGAAATCACGAGGAAAAATGGGAAACTCATCTTTTAATCGACATACCGATAGAGCTTACTGGTCCCAACTATCACACTCGAGTGGGTAGAGCCGTCCAAAGCCTTGCTAGGGCTAGGGACAATACCATGATATCGATATTAAGCTAAAGGTCCGTTAGGGTAGGGGACAGCTCACAAGGGAGATCCCAAAGTCATAATGTACAAACCTACGTTGGCGCGTAGTTAAGGCACGGGGTAATCAACCCTTAGCCTACTCGGTGCTACACATTACTCCCAAAAACTTGCATATTCTCTACATTATTTTATAACAAAGCTCAATATCATCCTTACAAGCTCATAATCAAAGACATCTCAAATATGAAATCATGCATATGAGAAGCTTTAGCTCAAAAAAATATACCACAAGATATAAATATCGCAGGAGCCTTCGCTCAAAATGTGTGGTAAGCTATGCATAGGAAAACTTAAACTTCAAACATACCACAAGCTGAAAATGTATTTGGGATTCTTTTCTCCAAAATAATGTAGTAAGCTTAATTCGAGAAAATCATGGTTCATACTTAACATGTATGGGCATTTGCCCAAAGCTTTATTATACTTAGAAATAATCAATTCTTATCGAAAACATAATTGTAAATATGGGTAGCTTCTAAACCTTCTTTTCATCATAATATCTCATCATCATCATGTACTCATACCAAATCTCACTTATTTCATGAACATTTCATCTATGGGCTTTTAATTCATAGATAAGAATCATGATTTTAAATTGTAAACATTATAAAATTTGTCATGCTTCATAATTCAATAGTAGAATCATAATCCAATCATACCATGTATAGAAATAGAAGATTCATGCATTTGGAGTTAAAACCCCATAGATTAGACATAGAATTTCCATGCCTTGAGTGAGGGATTGGGCATGGATGTGAAAGAAATCACCTATTCTAACACTTCTTTAGATGCCCAATAGGAAATTGAAAAGAAATTGATGAATGCTAAGCTTGATCAACCTCTCAAGTCTTCTACCTTGCATGCATGAATAAATAATGGCTAAAATGAACTTAGCCCCTTTAAAGTCACTATTCATAACTCAAAACATCATTGTTTAGGGCCCTAGAGCTTAGGAATTCTGAAAAGCCCTTACTAAATTCGTAGAAAATAACTATCGGGTGGTCCCAGGGGACCTAATGACTCGTGGTCACAGTTCATGAATCGTGGCTTAGCTCGTGAGGTTCATTGCTCAATACGTCACCTGGGCTCTTAACGGGCAATCTCATGACTCGTTACTGGTGACTACGACTCGTGAGTACCACACCCATTATGTATCTGGCCTCACTCTTCTCTTCTACTTCTCACTCACCCAGCAATCCCGACCTAACGACTCATGGAGTCAGACCATGAGTCATTGTCATGCCTGTAGGGATCCTTTTCCTCAAACTTCCAAAACTTCCTCACTGGCCTCCCCACAAGTCAGGTCACAACTCGTGGGCTGCATAGCAGGTCACCCCACAACTCATTTTATGCCTAATGCAGTTTTTAGCTTTTCACCATTTCGACTCTCGGGTCTGATATTTGGGCTTCTAGGGTATAACAATATCTCTCACTTGGAAACATTCGTCCTCGAATGTTAGAAACACACTGAAAGTAGAGAAAATGCATCATCATATTCAAATCTTACGATCATAAACTAAAAATTGACGGGATGACTACCTACGGTTGAATCACATAACTAAACCATTTTCATGAATCATACACACATCCATATAGATAAAAGAAACTTGTGCACATGAACTTAACATTAAACTAAATAAATTCTGAGTGAAAACTGATACCTCAAGCTGAAACTAAGACAGTAGAGAACAAATGTGAGATCTAGTCATCATATCTGCTTGACTTCATTTACTATCTTGGTCTCCCATAGCATGAGAGAGAGAGAGGAAGCTCTCTTTTCGTAGCTAGGCTGATGAGTCAATATTTCCCTGGAACCTCTTCATAGCTAAG
Source organism: Datura stramonium (assembly GCA_018107945.1). Classification (NCBI taxonomy): domain Eukaryota; kingdom Viridiplantae; phylum Streptophyta; class Magnoliopsida; order Solanales; family Solanaceae; genus Datura; species Datura stramonium. The sequence goes on along the minus strand of JACEIK010002098.1, from coordinate 184,628 downwards.
GTTGTCTCTTACACAAACACTGTCTACCGGGACCACTAGAGCTAGGTCACCAAAACACTTTTCAAAAGTGATACATGAAACACAAGATGCACATAAGCTAGTTACGAAGGCAACTCCAACTCATAAGCCACCTTGCCAGCATGTCTCACTATCCGGTGCAGTTTACGACATAGCAGGTACTAAGTTTCCCTTTCTTCCAAAACCACATGAATCCCTTCATAGGAGACACCCTCAGAAATACCCAGTCATCGACTTCAAATTCTAACTCTCTTATTTCTCCACGTCGCATAAGACTTTTGGCAACTGTCAGGAAGTTTTCAACTGTCTCTTATCAACTGAACTTTCTCCATTTCTTCATGAACCGATCCCGACCCTATCATTGTCGCCTTACCAACCTCAAACCATCTAATGGGTGATCTACATCTTTGCCCAAAAAGAGCCTCGAACGACGCGATCTGAATACTAGAGTGATAGAGTGTTATTGTAGGAAAATAGATAGAGTGGAAAATTCTCATCTGACCACCTCTGAGTCGATTACGCATGCTCTCAACACTTGTGTCCTTGAGGGTCCTGGATTATCCGCTCCACTTGACCATCTGTTTGCGGGTGAAATGTTGTGCTGAGCTTTAACCGTGTGCCCAAACCTTTTTGAAACCACTTCCAAAACTAAGAGGTAAATTGAGTACCTCGTTTGAAATGATGGATAAGAGCACTCCTGCAGTCGTACCAACTCCGATATAGTTTTCATAATCCTCTACCGAATCTGTGGTTCTGACCAGTAGAAAGTGTGAAGCCTTGGTCCAACCTGTCTACCACAACCCAAATGGAATCATATTGTCAACGAGTACGGTAGACCTATGATGAAATCTATATTAATTTCTTCCCACTTCACAGTAGGAATGCTGATATCCTGAAGTACGCCTCCCGGCTTCTGATGCTCCAGCCTTTACTTGTTGGTAGTTCAGACACTTGTCTCACAAATTCGCAATATCCTTCTTCATTCCATTCCACCCAATAGATTTTCGTAAAGTCACGAGGTACATCTTAGTGGCACCTAGATGGATAGAATACCTGGATCCATGAGTCTCATGTAACATCCTACTCCTCAAATTGCTCACGTTCGGAACACATAAGTGACCCTGGTATCAAAGCACACCATTTCCCTCTTTGGAAGACGTCCACCTTCGACATTGAGCGACTTTCTTCAACTTTACCAAGATATGGTCCTCATCTTGTCTAGCTCTTACATCCATCACCAATGAGATTCCAACCCATTCTGAACCACCACACCGTCATTAGTCCCAACTAACTCTAACCTTGCCAATCAATGCGCATCCTTCACCAACTCCTTTTTCCCTTCATCAACATGGGACACACTCTCCATAGATTCTACTAAGGGCATCAGCTACCATATTAGCCTTACTCGAATGTAGAGGACACTCATATCGCAGTCCTTGAGTAGTTCCAACCACCACCTTTGCCGAAGATTGAGGTCCTTCTGGGTAAACACATATTGCAAACTCTTATGGTCCGTGAACACATTCACATGGACCCCATACAAATAATGTCACCATATCTTCAAGGAGAATACCCTTTGCTGACCAACTCAAGATCATGGGTCGGGTAATTCTTCTCGTGGACTTTGAACTATCTAGATGTATATGATATCACTTTCCCATGATACATCAACACACCCAAGTCCGATCCTTGAACCATCACAATACACCACGAAACTATCGGTACCCTCGGGTAGGGTCAACACCGGTCTTGAGGAGTAAGTCGGGTCTTCAGCTGCTTGGAAGCTTTTCTCAAAGCCTCTGACCATTGGAACTTCACCTTCTTATGGTCAATTTGGTCAGGCACTGCAATAGATGAAAAACCCTCAAAAATCTCTGATAGTAGCCGGCTAAACCCAAGAGACTTCGAATATCTGAAGGATCCACCGGTCCTAGGCCAATTCTTTACCGCTTTGATTTTACGAGAATCTACCTTTATGCCCTCACTTGAGACCACATGACCCAAAATGCTATGGAGTTCAACCAAAAATTGCACTTTTTGAACTTGGCATATAATTGACTATCCTTGAGGGTTTGAAGCACTACTCTCAAAGAGCGGCATGCTCCTCCTCGCTCCGAGTATATCAAAGATGTCATCAATGAACCACGATCACAAACATGTCCAAGTATGTCTTGAGACACCACATTCATCGGGTCTATAAAAGTTGCGGGGAGCATTCATTAGCCCAAAAGTCATAACTACAAACTCATAATAACCATATTAGTCTAAAGGCTGTCTTCGGGATGTCACTCTCCCCGAACTCTGAGTTGATTATACTAGGATCTTAGATCTATCTTGAGAAACACTTGCACCACGAAGCTGGTCAAATCAATCATCAATCCTAGGTAAAAGATACCTATTCTTGATAGTGACTTTTTTCAATTGCGAGATAGTCAGTGCACATCCGAAGTGAACCATCCTTCTTTCAAAGAAATAAGACTGGTGCACCCCATGGAGACATGCCACAGTGTATTGAAACAACATCTAAGAGAGGTCCTTCAACTACTTTCTCAACTCTTTTAGCTTGGATGGAGCCATTTTGTAGGGAGGAATACATATGAGTTGCGTGTCGGGAAGAAGGTCAATACCAAAAATTGAATCTCCCGCTCGTGAGGAACACTTGGAAAATCATCAGGAAGACCTCTGGATACTCATGTACTACTGGAACTGGTTGGATAGTCGGGGTCTCGGACTCGACATCCTTAACCCTAACTTGATGATATCTACACCATGAAAATCATCTTTTGGCCTTAAGGTAGGAAATAAAATGACTTACAAGCACAACTGAACTACCCTTCCATTCTAAGACTGGATCACCCAAAAATGTATGAACTCTACTGTCCGGGTTCTAAAATTAGCAAGCATAGAATGCAAATAGCCAATCCATCTTGAGAATAACATCAAAATCATTCATGGATAACTCTATCAAATATCTTGAGGTAACCTTGAAGGACGAGGCGGGCAACATCTATACACCCGATAGCTATAACTGAGTCACCTACTGAGTAGAGGCGAAGGGTTCTAGCACGACTTCGGGACTGACTCTGAAGCTACTGGCCACATAAGGTGTCACAAAGAGAAAGGTTGCCACGGGTCTAACAATGTATAAACATCAATGGAAAACTCATAACATACCCGATGACCACATCGAGGAGACCTCCTACTCCTGACGGGATGCTTTAAGGCATAGAATCATTCTGGACCTGACCGCCAGCTGAGCTAGTAGATGCCCCACGATGGGCTGAGCGTGAGGAGGGCTACTTGAATTAGAAGTTGGGCCTCGGGCTGACACGATCTTGTCTCACGAGTTTGGGCAATCTCCCCAGCATGTGCCCAGGCGCCCACACGAAACAAGCACCTGAACCTGCCAAGCATTCGCCTGTGTGCCCCAACCATATCTACGACAAGATGGGATTCTAGAACCTGCAGGTCCGCTTCTCAAAGCCCCTCGTGATGGTCACTCTCTTTAATCATGTCTAGGCCTTGATGGAACAATCAATGCCGAAAGATTCTAGGGGCGATGATATGCAGTGGATCGGCTGTGGGGTGCCTGCCACCTGACCTCGGCTGTGAGAATCTGTGGTCATCGGACCAGGCCCTCTTGGCATCCCTCTCTCGAGATGTGTGGCCTCTATCTGTTGGGCGATTACAACCTTATCAAGTGAAAAGTCCATGTCCTTGTGGAACATAGCGGTCCTACAATCCTTTTCCAAATAGCCTGCTACTCCATGCTTGAACCTACTCACCGTGCCCTCTGGTTAGCTACCAACTACAGGGTGTATTTCAATAGGCGAGTGAACTCATGGGATACTATTGTATAGTCATTCTCCCTTGCTTCAAAATTCACGAACTGTTGCCTTGACTCCTCATCTCATGAGGAAGTACCGTATAGGAATGCAACATTGAACTCTTCCCAAGTGACGGGACCTGCTCCGACCCAGCCCTGCTATCCTTCCATTGGCAAAACCAGATATGTGCGACCCCTTTCAACTAGTAAGAGGCCAACTCACCGTGCACTCAACTCCATTCACCCCTATGACTTGGGTGATCTTTACATCTCATCTATGAACTCATGTGGTTCCTCATCTACCTTGGACCCAAGGAACTCAGAAATGGAGTTTCATTCTAAAGAAGTCTCTGACACGAGTTGCTACTGCATTACCATTTTGCGGAACATGTGAAACCGCTTGATGATTGACCTGAGCAGTCAAGGCCTGCGCAAGCATCTGAATAGCGCTTAAAGCTTCAGTGTGTTGGCTGGCTCCGGTGCTTAGTGCTCATGAGCTGGTGGGGCTTCTTGGTGCCCATCTCCGTTGCATCCTTGTGGTCTTCACCAATCCTATTTCTCAACCATTCCTCTTCAAGGAGCCATAATTTTGCAATCGCGAATAGAATGAATTAGAAGGATAGAAAGAATTTTCATCACACGACATATATAATGAAAGAAGGGAACATTTCCTAAACTTCTCATAACCTCTTCGTCATAAGTGTGGCGCACTTCACGCCCATGAAAAAGAAGAATCTACTTAACACTGACTTTCGGACACCTTAGGACACTTCAAGCGTATTTCTCTAATACTAAGTTTTCCACGACCCAAACGGGGCCTCGATCCTAACATAGGACAAGGATCCCCAAGAGACCCAAGTCGACCCATGGCATAAGCATACATCTAATCTCAATCAAGAAACTGAATAATTAATATGCTACTCATAGTGGAAGTCTAACTTGAACATAACATCAGAATACAAAATCTGAAGTTTGAATACATACATATGTATGGAAAACTCTAAACATGATGAGTTGATGGGATAAAACCCCAACTAATTCAACAACAATAAAACTGAAATACATAAAGGAAAGTTGAATAGTCTAGTCCTCGGGAAATGAGGACTCACCCACAATAAGAATAATAACTCTAATAAGCTAACTATGAGCGGGGCTGTACTTGGGAACGGTCTATATCATGAAATGATACAACAAAAGAGTATGTCGATCAGTACGTGGAATGTACCGAGTATACAAGGAAGTAAAACCGCCAAAGTAAATAAAATCATTTAAAGATAATGCATAATATAACATAAACATCAAAAGTTTGGTAGGGCTTGTATGCATTTTAAAATCATGATCTCTTCATAACATAGTATAACATAACTTCATAACATCATGAATCAATTGACTCAAAGCTGAATTCGACATTTATAAGTAAACTTTGAACATTGAGTCAAACTGCTTTAGAACATCCGTACATAAATATCATAAGTAATGGAACATGCATATCTGAAACCATGAGGAACAATGGGAGACTCGTCTTTTAGCAACATACCACGATAGAGTTTGTGGTCCCAACTATCACCTCCAAGTGGTTAGAGCCGTCCAAAGCCTTGCGAGGGCTAGGAATGATACCATGATGTCGATATTAAGTTGAAGGCCCATTCGGGCAAGGGAAACTCACAAGGGAGGTCCCAAAGTGATAATGTATAAACCTAGGTTGGGCCGTAGTTTGAGGCACGGGGTGATCGACCCTTATCCTACTCGGTGCTAGACATTACTCTCAAAAACATGCATATGCTCTACATCATTTTATAATGAATCTCAACATCGTCTATTGACAAAGCTCATAATCAATACATCTAAAATATGAAATCATGCATATGAGAATCTTTAGCTCAAAAAACATACCACAAATTTGAAAATATAATTGGGAGTCTTTGCTCCAAAATCATGTGGTAAGCTAACCATAGGAAAACTTCAACTCTAAACATACCACAAGTTGAAAATATATTTGAGAGTCATTGTTCCAAAAACAATGTGGTAAGCTTAATTCGAGAAAAATCTTCAAATTCAAAATTCAAAAAACAAAAAAAATAAAAAAAATAAAAAAAATAAAAAAATTATCAAAAACATAATTTTAAACACGGGTAGCTTCAAAACCTTCTTTTCATCATAAAATCTCATCATCATCATATTCTCATCTGAAATCTCATCTTTCATGAACATTTCATCTATAAGCTCTTAATTCATAAGACTAGAATCATGATTTTAAATTGAAATCATTATAAAATTTGTCTAGGCTTCATAATTCAATAGTAGAATCATAATTAAGTCATACCCATGTATAGGAAATAGAAGATTACTATTTGGATTAAAACCCCATAGATTAGACATAAATTTCATACCTTGGAGAGGGATTGGGAATGAGTGTGAAAGAATCACCCATTCATAACCTTACATACATGTTGGCAGGAGTTGATTCTAAGACTTCTTTGAGTGCCCAATAGGAAATTGAAAAGAAATTGATGAATGCTAAGCTTGATCGCCCTCTCAAGTCTTATACCTTGCATGCATGGATGAATGAGGTCTAAAATGAACTGCCCAACCCCTTTAAGAGTCACTATTCATAACTTGAAACGTAGTAGTTTAGGCCCTAAAGACTTAAGAATTACAGAAAAGCCTTACTAAATTCGCGAGAAAATAAGCGTTAGGGGTCCCAACGAGGGGACCTAATGACTCGTGGCTTAGCTCGTGGAGTTCAACTGCTCTATAGGACTCCTGTGCTCTTAACTGCCAACCTCATGACTTGTTATTGGTGACCACGAGTCGTGGTCACCACACGTTATGTACACTGCCTCCACTCTTCTCTTCTACTTCTCACTCACCCCGCAGTGACCTAGCAGGTCGTGGGGTCGGACCACAGTCGTTGTCACGCCAGTGAGTCCTTTTCCTCAAACTTCCTCTTGGCCTCCCCACGAGTCACATCAAGACTCGTGGGCTATACTAACGAGTCACCCCACAAATCGTTCTATGCCTGATGCCAATTTTACACTTTTCTCTGTTTCAACTCCCAAGTATGATCTTTGGGCTTCGGGAGTATAACACTATTTCGATTCCTCCCAATAGGCACTAGCGACTTGTTTCTCCCAATTGTAGTCATCACGTGAATCATTACTTCTTCCCTGAACCTGACCCACCTCACAATGTCTCATCCAATGACTCGTTACATAAAACAATAGGTCCCACCAATGACCCATTACAATGACTCGTTCTAAGAAAATTTCAGTTACGCTACATTTCATTTTTAAATTCCGAGGTCTTGTCTTAGGCACTTGAGGTATTACAATATGTGTTTATCTCGGACAGGGTTGTGGTATTCCAGTTGATTAAATGTTCAGTGATGTACTCGGTTTACTTCCTTCTGTACACTTGCATGTTTTAGTTTCTTACACTTCCCGCATACTACTGTACATTTTAAGGCGGCCCATACTTTATGTGCTATATCATTTCATGATATAGATTCGAACTCAAACTCATCCACGTGGTTAGATATGCTCCATTCTCATCTCAACTACTTATGATTTAGCCCTCATCTCGATGATGCAATCTATGTTTTCAATTTCAGTTATATTTCAGTTTTCGGACTTTAGGAGTTAGTAGGGCTTTCCTAGCAACTCATTAGTGTAGTAGAGCTTTGGACTTGTATATCAAATTAAGCTTTTGTATTAGATTTTTTCTTATGAATTTAAATTAGACTCTTTTGGAGGTTAGATTCCGCTCAGGTTATGATATTTTAGTTGTTATTCTGATAGTTTATGCTGTGATTATGCCATGGATCGACTTTTGGGCTTCTCGGGGTTCATTGTGTCATGTCTCGTGCGGGCTATGTTCGGATCGTGGCCAGTAGTGAATCTTTAATTCTTGTCAAACCCAGTCATGGGCGAAGGAATGTAGGTATCCTAATCATGGGTGTATTTATACACCCGCTTGTCATATTTTACGCATCTTTCATCACGTTCTGAGAAGATTATCCTTAGAAAATTCAAAACTTCATGAAAGTGTGTATGGAAAGAGCTAACAGATGTGTCTAGATGATTTTTGAAGGTAATACAAGTACTCAAAAAAGGTGCAAGATGTGAAGAAAGAAGAATTCTTGGAAAACTTATGCAGTGAATTGGGAGAAATGACGCACCAAGCACTAAAATCCAGAGAAATTATGCTCGGAGTTGGTGCTATGGCAGAAGTGGCACACCAGTACTAAGTTCGAAGAATTATGATCAAAACTTTGGCGAATTGAGAGAAGTTGCATGCAAGATAGGGATAAACTCCGAAAAGTTTTCTAACATTCTAGTGAATTGAGAGAAATTGGCATGCCAACACCCGAACAAAATTTTGATCAACATCTTGGTGGAAATAATAAATTAGCGCGCCAGGATCCAAACATCAATGAGAAATTCAAGCTAAATGCGAGCGCATTGGGTTAAGTGACCCGCGCGGCCTCTGTCAGAGATATTTTCTAAGTCCAAAAGCTGAGTTACTTAAGGGAAAATTAAAGGGGAATTTGTTACAAACTTATAAATACATCACTAGGGAAATTGTTAGTTAGGGATGACATTATTTTTGAGGGAAGAACAAGAGACAAGATGTTTTATTTTCTTTTAGATTTTCTTCATTACTCATAACTTTTTTATTGATTTTTTTGGAATATTGATGATTCTTAGGTTTTGATCTTGAACATTAGTGGCTAAACACCTTTAATTTAGGGTTTTTGCCAAAATCTTGATGGTTTTAGTTTAGAAGTTCATTTATGCTAGACATTTCAATCTTCTTCTTAAGATTGTTTAAGCTTTTTTGATTTAATGTTTGTTTTGTTGAGTACGATCACCTTTCGAATATGACATTGGATCATTGGTTGAACTCGGAGAGAATGAATGAAGGATAAAAGAACCATAGAGTTGGTGCGATTCTTTGTCAAGATTTCAGGGAATCGATTTCATTGTTATGAATAGGGATATACCCCGCAACCTTACTTATTTGAATCAAGCATCTTCAACAGTTGTCTCACGAGTTCTTCTACAACCATGAGGATATAGGTGTTAGGGTTAGTGAGATAGCTCTTGACTATTCGAGAAGAATAAATTGAAATGAGTTCTTAACTTGAAACCTTGTCTTTGGAAGATTTGGTTTAGTGTAATTGAACCCTAAAACTCAACCTGAAAGCAATAGTTCCAAGACCTGGATCTTAATCATCATTTGAATCAAAACTCTCTTGCAAATGATTTTCTTTTATTAGATTTAAGTTATATTTCTAGTTTTAGTAGAATGTAAACTCAAAACTCTTGCAAAACTATAGTTCTATTTTTCTTAGATAGTGAAATAAGGGTTCAAACTAAACAATTAATCTGACAAGTCTCTATGAGTACAATATCTGAACATCATTGTCTATATTACATGATGATCATATACACTTGTGTATGCGGTTGAAACATAAGTTTTTGGTATCGTTGTTAGGGACTTGAATATTGATTTATTATTTTTGTTGGAAATTTTATTTCAATGTTCGGTATTTTATGTTGGTTGTTGGTTGTTGCATATTTTAGGTATTATTTATTCCTTGTATAATGAGTTACTCGATGTCAAGGACAACCCTTGGCTCACTTTGATCCTAAAATAGAAAGATCATTTCATTGTTTACCGAAGGGAGAACAAGGAGCGAGAACATGCCAATAACCCAAATCGAATTCCAATGCTAAACTTTGCTAGGGCCAATTTAGAGAATGATTTTAAAGTGATCATCAAGCCGGCCATTATTGGAAACTTTGAATTGAAGGAGGGAACCATGTCATTGGCTCAAAACACTTATCGGTATCAAGGAAAGGCGCATGAGGATCCCTCACGGCATTTGATGACATTTGTGGAATTGAGTGAGAATTTTCATTACCAAAATGTTTTTGATGAGTATTTTAAGCTCACTTTTTCCATTTTCATTGTTTGGAGAGGCAAACTAATGCTTTAGAATGACAAAGGGGTCCATTACCATTGGGAATCTCTTTCTAGTAAGTTCATAAATAGGTTTCTCTCTTCAAGGAGAACAAAATAGTTTAGAGGAAATATCTCGGGGTTTATTCAAAAGGATGGTAAAACCTTGGCTCAAGCTTAGGAGATACGAGGATATCTATGAGATTTCCCTCGTCATATGCGGCAAAAGGAGATCATTGGGCATAATTTTATTGAGGGCGAAGCCGGAGACTAATATTTTACTTGATGGTGCTGCACAGGGACAAATCCTATCCAAAAGCTACGATGAGGTATAAGCTTTGTTGAACCTCATGTAAGTTTTGGAGTCAAGATTTTCAGGGAATCGGGTAGAGGATTCATAGCAATGAGTTCCATGGAAACACAGAGTTGATAATTGTGGCTATGATTCGGTCATATATCAATTCGGTTGGTAAATGTGATCGATATGAAAGTGACTACTAGCGGTAAATCAGGTTCAACAAGTTGAACTCCACCACCCCGATGTGAGGCGTGAGGAGAAAATCATGTTTATTTGGGTTGTTCATTAAATCCAGAATCTATTTATTATGTGGGGCCCAGCAGGAGTCACATAGTGAACGATTTCAAAGGGAGCAGTGATATCGCCCAAATTATACACCACCAAAATGAGATATAAAGCGGTTGATGTAAAATATAAAACCCAATGAAGGTTGGGGTTGATCCCACAGGAATATGAAAAGAACTTTAGTTAATGCGAATAATTTGTTACTATCCGAATTTACTTATTTTCCTAAAGGAAGAAATAGACTACTAAACATGAGTAAAAACAACTAAATGGTTAAGTCAAATTCGGTTTTTATTCAATTAATGATTTGACTAGTATTCTGCTCATAAGACTTCATAACCACAAAGGCCTGTACACTAGTAATCTATTCCGGTGTTTAACATGCAATATCGGTAAGTTAGGTTCACCTAAATAGTTGGTCCTCTATCTAGATGATTATCACCATGAAACTTGGGTGCAGTATACGGGTGTACACTTAATTAACCCTTACCCTTAATATCGAGTGCTTTAACCAGACACATTCTAGCTATTAGATGAGATTTGATAACCTCAAATCTCCGTTGTTAATCCATTTTTCCATTCCCTACCTCCTTGGTCCGGTAAGTAAGAATAAGGCAAGCCCTAACGTTTGCAACCGTCAAGAATCAATTAAAATGAAGGAAAAAACAATACATGCATTAAACCCTGTTCAAGAATCACTAAGTATTTAACTTATGTGTGTTAATTCATCTTTGTTCCCACAACCTAGTTATAGGTTGCGCTACTCATGTTTGAATGATTACAATCACAACATATTGAATAAATCATAATTTGCAACTTTAAAATTATTGTAGAAAAAACCAAGTAATTGAATAAAACTCCAAACTTGATAAATAAATTCCGATGTTTCTTTTGATCCTCAAATTAAAGAACAAAATTGAAAACTTTGTTTCTTGAATCGAAATAATCATACAGCACCCAAAATCTATGTGAAAACTAGTAATAATAAATTGGAGCGTTGAAAATAGAAGCCTAAATAGTGTATTCATAGTTCCAAGAAAACATTTTCCTAACTAAAATTTTGAAACCCGGGTCGTCAATGATCACGGGCTTGATAACGATTCATTAGGACCTTTGACAAGTCGATGCCTTGCTAAAATCAGTCATCCTCAGCATTGAACCCGGTTAGGGGAAGCGGGTCACCTAACGACTCATTGTGCACAGGCACGAGTCGTTAGGCCCCTCGTGGTCTAATCTTTCAAATTTCTAGTGTACATTACGGTTGGTTCCGGTGATCTACCAACGATTCGTTTCAGTCAACTAACGACTCGTTATGTGTCTTCCCGTCATCTTCACTGTTTACTTCTAATGTTTCTCTCGGTCAAAACAGTTACCGAGATGTAACAGTCATCTCCCCAGCTCGTCGAATTACCTTTGGACTTGCATCTTCAAAATAGCATTTGCTAACGACTTTCAGCAACGAGTCGTGCTAAGTGCCAACGACTCGTGAAGTGCGTGGAAGTCACCTATTCAGTTATTTTAAGCATTAATTTTCCCGGTTCACTTCAAACCTATTTTCTGCAACATTAAACACAAAACACATCATACCTATATAACATACCTGGAATGTGAATAATTTCTTTGTTTTAAGCGTCGAAAGGGACGTAAAATCACGAAAAGTAAACACCCTCATCTTATAACTTTTGCATGTCCTCAGGCAAAAACAAAATAAAATAAATTAAATAAACTACTTCGACGCTTCAATCGAAAGAACTCTAGGAAACTTACGGTAGTCACATTTATTCATAAAATTGAATTTTCTAACCCCTCCTTCATCATATCAACTCAAATAATGCATATGTAAAATTTCCAACCATAAAATAGAGGAATTAAAACATGGAAAAAAACATCTTACAGCCGCGCATTAAATCTATAACAATGACCCAGATAATTTGCAAACAAATTTGTTGACCAAGTCTCTCACCTCAAAGAAGTCCCATACTCACACATGTGTATATGATTATTCGATATATTTCTCTTGGGACTAGGTAAGATTCACTTTCTCTCACAAAGGAATTCTAACTATGTGCATGCAATACCATAGACTTGCCTTTACTTTCAATACCTCGATTTTCAGACAAGTAACCAGGATCACTATAGGACTTTCCTAGGCTTGTAACGTAGGCTCGGGTTACGGTATGATACATATGGAATTAGTAGCTTAACCCTCCTTGGCACTACACACTTCTTAACTCCACTTTTAACCTTTTTCCTATTTTTCTCCTTTTTTCCTTTACTTGCTTCTTCTTTTATTTGTATTTGCAGCTATAGGTGCAATTTCTCTTCATTCAAGCATTTATTGATGTCACATTCTTAATAAAAACGGAAGGTGAATTAGTGTAAACAAAAAGAAAGGTGGATTTAAGCTCAAACATTTGGATCAAGGGTTTTATTCTCTTTTGGTAGGTTTTAACGCTAAAGTGGCTCATAAATCAAAAACGGCCTATGACCCTTTCCTAGTTTCCTATACTCTATCTCGGTATGATGACCAGGAAAGTTCTAGATTATTTGCTCTGACCAATTTAGCTATTAAACCTCACTCACACATAACACGAGTCAACATCATCACTTCTACTAACTTCTAGTTCAGGTATAGCCATACAATGGTAAACATTTCACAGTTTCAATGCCATAAAAGATTCACAAGGTCATACTTGTCAACTTTAACATACATAAAAAAAAAATTTCGAATTAATTATATAATATAATTAAAAATATTAAAAAAATCAACAATTTAAGCTCTTCACTGCCTTCGGTTTTCAACATTCTTCCGACTGACAAAAACAAACACTAAAAAAATATAAAACCCTAAACGTACCAATTCTACTGGATATGGAACACCTTAGGGAAAATATCCGGCAAGAAAACCCTCGGGTTATGTTACCGTAAAACAATGCATAGGTATCCCTCCCCACCCCCATCAAGAAAAGCATGCATCGTCCTCGACCTTATATCGGACAAAACTAGGGAAATAGGAAACATACCTGTACGACCTAGGTGTCAGCTACCTGGTAAGTGGAGGGTGTGGAGATACTCCTCAATGTTATCTCCGACATTGCGGCTTGACCGGTGCATTTTCAAATCCAAGATGACGGGCCTTCTCCATGAGCTCTCGGTGCCTCGGTTTGGCTCTATATCTAGTCTCCTCTCGCAACATGCAGCGCTCTGTCCATCTCCTCCCGCTCTCATTTTTGCTGACGGAGCAGAGACTCATCATCATCAGCTTGCCTCCTCAGAGGCCTTTATTCCTTATCATGTGCCGCAGGCTCCTTGTAATAAAATAAAAAAGTAGTGGTAACTCTTCTTCAAATTCATCATCTATCACAGGAAGCACCGGTGGAGGTACTGCAGCTACCTGTCGTGAGGCCAAATCCCGCATCTCCAGTTAAAAGGTGCTCTAGATATACATACCATTTTTTTCTAGTTCAAGTGCACATGCTTTGCATAGGCGCTCATCCATTACGTCTCTCGAAGCGTCCAACAGTCCATGCACGAGAACAGGACAATGCCTCAACTATTTTCATCACCCAAGGCTTTACTTACTCCATCAGAACTTTAGCCTGGGGAGTCGTGTGTTCCTACTTCTTTTCGGCCTTAGTCGCCTAGCCATATCAACCATAAACTTCGAGAAATCGTAACTAGGCTGGCTGTAGTGGCTCGTAGAGGAGAAACTGGTGGTCTAGGTGTTTCTATGGTGGATGATGACTCAGGAACATCAGCAGGTGCTGGGGTTTCCGCTACATCATGGCCTCGGGCGGCTACCCATCTCTGCCACCAGTAGCCGCCAAATCGGCGGGTGTGCGTATCCATCTACATCACTCTACCAAATGCCTTTGCTAATATTGTCGCTCCAGCAGATGCAGCCTGATTCCTCTCTCTCGATACTAGGTTTGTGTCATCTCGAATCAACCCAAGTATCTATATCTTACGCCACTACTATTCTACGATCCAGCGTGTAACTCGGCACCTTTGACTCTTGACAAAGTCTATCAATCGGGCAGGGGAAGGGAATTGTAGTACCATTATTTATTGCCCGTTGTCTAATCTCCTCAAGAATGTACCGCAGGAAATTGATGGCATATCCTCCATAATACTTTCTACTAATGCCACTCAGTGAGTGAGAGGATGTTATCATTGTTGGTTAGTAGCATTACATACGCACCAATGACCACCAAAATTTAGTCTGAAAGTTCAATGTGGCCTTCTTTATCTGAGACTCTATGTCGTGCAACCATTCAACCAGCAGACCTCTTGTAATGATCCGAGACAACTATGATAATCTGGCCCATATAGAATCCACGGAGATTTTCATAAAATATATCTAAGGGAGTCTCTTAAACCAACTTACCCTGCGTTAGGCGGGCCTCCTTTCCAGTCTGTATTGGCCCCTATTGCCAAGCATGTGGTGTGGCTGCATAGACTGCATAGAATTCTCTGACTAAGCATGTGTTGTAGCTTCACTGATGACTCAGTCGACCACTCGAACATGTACTTGTTAGACCTGACATACAGCTCTTAGGGAGGAAGGTCTTTATTGGTTGTTTTGGCGCAGGCTCCTCGTATATGCTCCTCTTTGGATTTCCTTTATCATTGGAAATCTCTCTTTTATATATGGCCCTCATACCACCCAGACACACCATCTCCATATTTCCTTGGTTGTTGGTTGTGTTCGGGGTCTCAGTCAATTCATCATGAGTTCCCTCAGGCATGTGACTCATCAACTATCTCTGGGTTTTGCCTAGCTGTGGGGCCCTCAGGAGCAGTGCGGATGCGCTGGCAGTGTCCTTAGTGCGGCTGGGCGGATCCCTTGCCGGTTAGTAGGAGCATCAGAAATTTGTCAGTTGAAGTTTATTGAGCCCTAGCCACTGGTTGATCTCCTCACTAGCGCTCTCTGATACGTCATATTCTTCCTTTGAGTTACTTGATTCTTCGGAGGAGGATGGCTTATCACAGAAGTCTACGGTATGGTCCCGGCTGCGCTAAGGTACATATTCTTTGCCTTGTCTTTTCTTGGTGTACCTCTCGGAGCCATTGCTCCTGTGGAAATATTGTTAGTATATCGGATGATATGAATCAAAAACAATTTTAAACTACTGCTCGAGTGGACCTGACGAGTGACTAAATGGAAGTCGTTGCCACTGGCAACTCATTCAGACTGTGGTAACTACACGCAAGTGCGTGGTCGAACAAATGTAGTCAGCTTAATTAGAAGCCAAGCATCATTCTGCGAAATTTGAACTACGGTACAAATTAACATAAGCGTCGATGAACTATGTCCTTATGAATGGGACAACCAAATAAATTAATGTTTTAAGAATTGATTTACTAAGTAATGAGAATCTAAGTCAAAGAAATGATGACCATTCCGGACCACAATTTACCTGGAAAAAGCTTGACCTTGGGTTAAATAATAACACTTTACATAGGCTTAAGATCGATGCACCATATGCCCTGCTCGTGCTTACCTCTTCGTTTTTTCTCCTTGTAGCATTTGGTACTTTCACAAGCATGCCATCGAAACTCATCAAGTTCTATTTAAAGGTTCATAAATATCTTCTTCCCTGCTAGCTCCGGATCCATGTTCAACTTTCTCATGGCCCAAAAAGCTCGATGTTCTAGCTCCACGAGGCGGTTGACATTCCTTTCCATAGACCAATGCATGCCCGGAGAAGTCCCAATTGGTGTCTTGTACGTAGTTCTATAAGTCCACAACGCATCGTCGAGTTTGCTTGACCAATCAATTCATTGTGCATTCACTGTCTTCTGTAGAATCTGCTTTATCTCTCTGTGCGATACACTCCACTTGCCCCTGAACAACAGGGATGATACGATGTTGCTACCTTGTGGCGCACCCCATGCCCAGCTAGCAAATTCTTGAAACTTGCATTTACAAAATGAGCCCCTCCATCACTAATAATGGCTCGGGGTATCCCGAACCTGGTGAAAATATGCTTTTTCACAAATTTTTTTACCACCTTGTTGTAATTTACGGGGCCAGGCTGTTGCGTCGGCCCACTTAGATACATAATCAACGGCTACCAAGATGCTGCGATTACAAAATGACGGTGGAACGGGCCCATAAGTGATTCCCCATACATCAAGATCTCCACTTCTAATAGCTGTTGCAGTGGCATCTCCTGCCTCCTACCAGTTTTGCCTGTTCTTCTGACATCCTATCACATTTTACGTATGCCATAGAGTCTCTAAACGGTGTAGGCCAAAAGAAACGTTGCTGCTTGTGAGTTGTCCGCTCGCCTCCGTGGTGCCCTCCATACAATGATGAGTGACAACTGTTCGGCTGTCTGGATGACTACACGCAAGTGCACGTGGTCCGAACAAGTAGTAACTGGCTCAAGTAAGTCAAGTATCGGGCCCTGGGAATTTGGACTACGGGGCAAATCTACTCAAGTGTCAATTAGAGTTTGTAACTCTAAAAATGCGAGACAACAATGTAAAGAGATTTTTTATATTTTTGTTATCTAAATTTATACTAAGTCTAAAATGCATATACAAGTGAGTCTGAACGATGAATGTGAGCATCTTTGAGGCTAAACGAACATGTAGAAATTAATTATCGATACAAGTTGGTTAATCTTTTCTCCGGTTGCTAGTCGGAACTTATGCCTTCAGATTAAAACTCTCGTATTTAACTTAACAGAATCATAGACCTTCCACCTACATTTCTGTGATAGAAGCAATTCATGTTCTAGCCATACAAAACCGATTCCACAATTGATAATACGACTTTCGGTATATTTCTATCACGAAGGTAAATCAATTCTCAATTTTCCCAAACAAAGAAAAGATCATATCCTATTAATTCACAACTTTCCAATTTTGTGCTCTCTCGAGTGAAACTGGACTTTTTAGATTTACATCAACATTGGCCAAACATTAATGCAGTAAGAACAGAATTAATAGAACAACCATCGGAAGAAAAGATGAAAAAACCAAATGATCAACAATCACATTTCAATACAATTGTTCCTAACCTCAGCAAGAAATAAAATTAGCCACTCATTTGTGGATTAAACATCGTTAAATGAGTGTAAATCATATAAACAATTGAAAGAAAGGAGAAAGAGATAGAGAGAAACCCTAAGATTTTCGTCCTCAACTACACATGTAACCCACGTTCTTGCTCTACCAAGTCAGAATAATTAAAAATGAACCTAAGTGTTCTATTTATACTGGGTAGAATTTTTCCCGGAATAACAAGCAACGTGTCACGGAGTGCATCGCGGAGCACTGCCTCCATGACACGGTGCAAACGCAAGCTCTCTGGAATTTGGTTGTCCAGGTAATTATCCCCCAACGTGGCACGGCATGCGTATGCGGAGCTTGCCCAACGTGACACGGCACAAATGCGTACCCTTACTGGAATGTCAAGTTCCGGGTAATTGAGTCCAACGTGCCACGGCACGAACGGACCCTCTTTGGAAATTTTGCCAATTAAATCCTCCGGAAAGAATGCATCCGCGATGACGTGAAATGGCTCCATCGCGGAGCCTCTTACTTCTTGCTTCCCTTGACCATTTCCTTGCTCGCTCCCGAGTCCATTTCCGATTCCTCCCAACATGCCTCTTAGCTGATTAAAAGTATGTTTTTTCCTGCAAAACAATGCTAATCATGTTGGTTAGTATAAATCAACTCCTACAATTTACATGAGAATGTACAAACATTGTTGGATAAACAAGGCAAAAACGACGCATTTGAGTATCACTTGGGCATATAAATATGCCCCGGATCACTACCCCACACTTAAAAATCTTGTTCGTCCTCTAACAATAATCTTACACCTCAGGCGATTGACACCCCATCATGGCTACTACGGCTCGACAATTCAGGCTACGGTTATACCGATTATTTACATAACAAATCATCAACAAACCATACATAGTATCATCATTTCCAATGACATTTAACATATCAAGACCCCCTAGACTTAAGAATGGAGCTCTCGATATCGGCAAACAAGATATCCGACACGAAATTCATTCTTTCGTCAAGCATGTGCCCTCACAACACAAAGAATTTCCCCTTTTTAATCCACATGAACTCTAAAACATTTCAATACGGGGCATATACACACACAATTTCACTCTTTCTCCCAAAGGAATTCGCGTGCATCGTGTCATGAACCATAAGCTTGCCTCTAGTGTATTACTCCACTAATATTAGGATGCGTGATGTAAGATCACATTTAGGACTTAACAGGTTGTAATGTAAGCTAAGGAACTAGTATATACTGGGCTAACCAATAATAGCCTTCTTTGTAAGCGCTTTTCAATACATCCCATCACATTCAGGCATTATTTCTTCCTTCCTCCTCCCATTCTTGAAGTCTTCTTTATTTTTGTCCCCCACTTCTTTAAGCACACCAGACTAAACAACAAGATTAGTTATACATCTTTATTTTCTTTAAATCAAAGCAAGTGCACCTTTGACTTTTTCTTACTTTCATCACTGCTTTTTCCTCTTTTTTTTCTTTTCATAGTATCACTCCTTGACCTTTATTGGAAAATTATTTTCTTGACAGCAGAGTTGTGGATTAGATTTACGGATAATGAAAAGAAAGGTTTAACTTGGTTTACACCTTTCGACAAAAGAAAAAATAGGCTAAAGGCTCAATGGGCTAACTGATTTGACATTCGAGTGGGTATGAAAGAAAAAACTTTAGGTTAAAACAAAGAAACGCCTACATCCTTTCTACACTACACTTCCTTCATTTCGTTTCGTACACACAACAGGCAAGTTCTAGAGACTTCACAATAGCATGGAATAATCGAGACCTCACTAGACACTCATTGCACATGCTCAACTCAAGACATATTCACAGACTCTTCAATCAACTAATTACAAATTCAAACATTAAGCCTCAATCACAGAGATCGAATTCTATGGCCTATAGGTATCACATATGTACAAAATTGCATGCTTTCATACAGAATACCTTTTGACCTAATATGTACAACACGCACAAAGAATTTCGTAGCCATAGAATAGCAACACTCATGGGATACAACAAACAAACAAAAAATAGAAAGACAAAAGCTACTCCTATCGACTACATTTTTCTTAAGGCGGTCGTCATCCATCCATCATGGGGAAAGGTCATGTTAACCGGTTCAATGAGACTCTTCTCAGTAAAAGAACCGAAAACAAACGCTGAGAAACCCAATCATAAAAATAATTAACGAAAATTTTTAAAAATATCGATGATTTCGATAAAAAAATATTTACACTAGTAACAAAATTCATGACACACACAACTAAAATGATAATTACAATATGAAACATACTCACAAAAAGCACAGGGTCACAATTTTTTCAAGCACAACAACAAAATCACTTGACTATACACACAAATCAAAGACAACAACCAACACCTAAGTACTCCCCACCCGCACTTAAAACCAAAAACTGTCCCCGGTGTTCATACAATCGTGCACAAGCACAAACAAGTGGGTGGGTGGAACTCCCTGATCAATCAAGAAGTATTCCACTAAGTAGTGCCGCTTTATCATCTCCCATGTTTGAATCTCCCCCGTCGTCCTCCTCCGATTCAACATCGCAGGTCTCGCCCGGCCCGTGTCTCACCAATCGATGGGGACATCGCAATCCGCGGGCTCCATAAAAGCCAGGCCCTCCCGACATAGAGCCCTGGTGTTTTTGCCGAAAGGGTAATTCTAAGATTAGTTTGCCATAAACCATCCTCTGTCGCCGGCCTCCACTAGCACAATTTGAGATCTCATCCAGAACATGGGCCATGTGTACGATCATCCAGAGCATGTCGCTCGGCTGGAGTGTAAGAACTGGCCCACATTGAGTGGTATCAGATGCCTTGGTCTTTGTGACATCCACGACATACCTCTCATCTGGATATAATCCAGGGCCTCTTCCTCAACATCTAGGCCCCTGAGGAACGTGGTCGACAAACCACCAAGCCCCAGGTCTGCGCCCGTGCAAATGGGCTCTGCTGTGGCGGATATGATCCTCGCTAACGATTTCCAGCCCTTTCATCAGCGCATACACCCAAGCACACGATCCCAGGTGACATCTGTCATGCCCCGGAATCAACCAGAACACCGCTATTTTCGGCGGGGTCCAGAAGCCACATTCATCTGTGAGTAGGGAAGTGTACGATGTGGCCTCTATAATACCTTGCTCCAGCGTCTTTGACAGGCGACTCCACACAAGGTGCGTCGATATCCGTGTGGTGGAGTAATTTTCAGCTGCTGGGTACATAGTTGTATGTGTTCTGCGCCCCAAAGATGGCATTCGAGGTGATAGAGGCTCAAGCGTGACAATTTGGCCTTATTTTGATGGTGTGGCTGTGGGCATCAGGTTTCTAATTTGCATGAACTCCCGAATCAAGTGCGAGATTTCACTCCTTGAGCTCTTCAAAGATGAATCTCAGCCCGGCGGTGTCATCTGGTGGACTATTCGAGGGAACTCACAGTACTTCTGCGGCTCCCTTGCAATGTCTCCTCCGGGGAAGTAGCATTTCCTTATGCTTCGTGTACCATTTCTTCCCTTCCTCGTCACCCATGTGGGTTCCGCGTAGCGGCGTTGGACGCGCGGAACAACTGGTGCTGCTGGGACTGTTGTTCCAGTCCTAATGCTTTCTTCCGGTGCCGTGTAGATGCGCCCTTCCCTTTGTCTTTCTGCTCGACATCGTTTCTGTCAAATAAAGCGAGACAATCCCAATGTCGGTCAATTTAGAATTAACCATTAAGGTTGGGTAGAGTCCAAACCACCTTAATCTTTAGCCACAATTATAGCATTACGGCAAGAACATACTTATTTCTAATTTGCAACTAGAAAAAAAAACAAAAAAACACAAACATGTGCTTGTGCATTCGACGAGGGTCGACGGTATAAATTCTTTTGTACTACTCGGACTTAGGTACAACTATTCACGTACCATCGATCACAATTTTATACAAAACACTTAGCAACAAATTTTATCAACACAACCTAAGCAATTCACCAATTTATAACCACCAATTAGGCAATTTCATGCAATTTCAAAACTATTCCCCCGAAAATTTATAGCTCCTTTAGCATAATAACGTTAAGCACAAGACAATTCACCTCACCCAACATGCAACCCAACAATTTTTCACCAAAGTCAATTTAACTTCTTCCTATTCACATACCTGACCACTATTTAGCAATTTCGCAAAAATTCAATCCAACATGGTCTCAGCGTTTCATATAATCTAGCGATACTATGAACATCAATCAACAATAACCCAAATGAATTTAAGCTCCAATTCTACTTAGGGCAAGGTTTACTCACCTCTCATGCTCAAAATGGAAATTCCTGATAAGAATTGAGGTTGAGTTCAAGAACATACCTTTATAGATGATATCGAAAAGGTGAAAATTCGATCTTGAGTCCCGTGTCATGTTGAGGAAGGAGGGTTTTCAGGGGAGTTTTTCACGGAGGAATGGGAAATCAGAAAAATAAGGCGATTTTGGTGTTAAAAAGGGGGATTTTCACGCCGGTCACCCGGTGACCCGGCGTGACCTGACCGGTTACACCTCAACATGTCTGGAGGTATGGTGCCCCCTCTGTGACACGGGCCATCCCAGCAACATGCCCGTTTCTTAAAAATTGAAATAGGCTTCCCAGCGTGTCACGGAGGGTAACGCGAGCCCTCCTGTGACGTTCTAGCAACGTGGGCTCGATGTTTTGTCACCTTTTAATCTTTTTATCTTACCTCAGATTTTCTTTTGATTCTTTGCATTTCTGCCCTCGGTCCAACCTGAAATTTATCTTACAATAAGAAATCGGTTAGAATCAAGGTTTGAAAAAAAAAACACAACACAATATTTATTTTATATTTACACAATTTTTTTTCTTTTCTTTTATACGTAAATTTATAAAAATAATAAATTCACGAGTTGCCTCACGTGCGGCGCCTGGTTTACCATGGCGGCTCGGCGTCCTTTACGCTCATCCCGCCCCTAGGGTGACGGATATTTTCTCACGAACACGTCCTCCCCCATGTCAAACACCACAATCAGAGTTTCCCATTAACTCTCGTGTCTCAACGCCACAGGCAACATCGGTTGCTCAAGATTCGAGCAAACATGCAACAAACGAATTACCGAAAACAGAAAATCATCCATAAATACCTCGATGAAATCTTCCACCATATCGTGAAAGATCGCTATCATGCATCTATGGAATGTGGCGGGTGGAGCCCTGTGATATCCGCTCGAAAGCATATGTCCCATAAGGACATGTAAAGGTGGTCTTCTCGGGTTATCTCCGGTGGTTTGGCTATTTGGTTATAGCGAGAATATCCCATCAAGGAAACAATAATATTCTTGACACCGCCTTTGTCAATATCTAATCAATAAATGGGATAGAATAATGATCTTTCCTCGTGGCCTTATTGAGCTTTCTGTAGTCCATGCAAGTGTGACTGTGGCTGTGCGTGTGGGAATCGACTTATTCTTCTCTTTGGTGACCACGGTCATTCCTCCTTTCTTTGGGACACCTTGCTGAGCAGGGAGGCCCGGCCCATTCCTTTGTCTAAAATGGGATAGACCACACCTACATGAAGCCACTTGATCACTTCCTTCCTAACTATCTCCTTCATCACCAGATTCAACCTCCATTGATGTTGTACGGTTGGCTTTGCTCCTTCTTCAAAAATCTGTGTGTGCGGTTATTCCTAATGTCGACATTTGCCACCCCATTGCTTTCTTCCTCCTCTTGAGAACCACCAATGCATCCTTCACATTGCCTCTGTCAGTTACGTGGAGATGATGGCGGCAAGGTGTCATTACCCAAAAAATACATACTTCGGATGTGGAGGCAATGTCTTGACTCCAATTTTGGTGCTTCCGCAATAGATGGTTTTGGCAATGGTTCCAGGACCTCATCAATGGCTGAAAGTCTTGCTTCACAGGAAACCATTTTGGTTAGTTCAACATCTACCATCTCATAAGTAGCCCTGTCTCTGAAATGATCGGAGCCCATCACGCTCTCTCCAAAGGATCTGAGAATCAACAATCGATGAATTGCTTCTGGTTTAGCACATTGATTGTTGATAGCTCTGATAAATGGCCGGGATTTCTGGCCTTATACACATCAAACACCTCCACTTTATCATGCGCTCGCGCAGTTGGCTGCCCATGGCTTCATCCAATCAACGCTTGCCCGTTCGATTGCCAAGAAGGACGTCCCAAAATAAATAGAACGTCCGCGTCCATTTCAAAATCCAAGATAATAAAATAAAGAATGGGGGCCACTTGCACTAACATATCTTTCCACAATACCATATGTAGTGCGGCCAAAGAACGGTAAGCTAGGCGCAGATCACAGTAGTTGGTCTAGGACTTTCATTTGACTTCTTGAAGACCAATGTTGGCATCAAGTTTATGCTTGCTCCCAAAATCACATAGTGCGAGCTCGGATACTTTTCCAGGTGTGATACGAATGTAAAGCTCCCGGGGTCCTTGAGCTTTGTCGGCGCTTTGATACCGTATCCGAGAAGTGCACTCCCTCGGTCGCACCACCATAGCACACTCCGTCAATCTACTTTTGTTTTCTAGTGTCCTTGACATACTTTGCATATTTCGGCACTCCCCCCAAAACATCAACCAAAGGTAAATTAATGTACACATTTCGCACCTCCATTAACTTTTTAAAGCAAGCTTCTTCCTTGTGCTTCTTTAATCTTTGAGGGAACAGGGGTGGTGGTCTTTCTGCCTAAGCTGCCTTTTCCTTCCCCACTCATCATCATGTTCCCCGTCTTTTTCCTTGTCACGATTAGCGAGGTGGTCTTTTAGCTCCACCTCCTTAAGTTGTAATCCACTCCCTTGTGGTCACATTGACACCTTGGGATTTGGAGTTAGTGTCACTCGGTAGTCTCCTCTAGGCCTGGTGTTTTGAGCTCCAGCTAGTTGTCCAAGCAGGTACTCCAACGCCTTTGTAGCTAACTGCGATTTTCATGTACGCCTCTAGTTTCACATAATCGGCTGCATTTGCGCTTGATTAGCTATCATTGTTTGAACATTTTCTCAATCTTTGTTGGGTGGTGGAGGAGGTGCATTGTTTCCTACGTATTGAGACTAATAATTCTGATGCCCCTGTTGTTTCTCTGCACACCTGATTCGAACTCTGCCCTTGATGGCTATTACTACACAAAGAGAAATTCGGATGATTCCTCTAATTTGAGTTGTAGCATTGCCATCTTACATTGATTATTATTCCTACGGACGTAACCAACAAAGTTTCTTGAATCTAGATTTTCACCACAACACTCAGGCGAGTGTTCATTCTCCATACTTCACACCGTACCTGCTGCTACATTGGTAGGGCTTATTAGCCAGTTCAAGCTCACATGCTGTGAAGTGGGTGTTAGTTGATTTTGCGGCTATACGTGCGGCGATAGGCGTAAGGCCATTAACCTCAAAGACTCCTGCCGCTTTCCTTGTTCCTCCTCGTGATGAGTTCACATTCCACTCTGGATTTCCTGTGAAATACAGTTAACAAAGTATAAGGCTCCTCATGAAGTCTTTTCTAATGCTGTCCCCGAAATTTCTTGAGTCTAGTAAAATTTTTGTATGTGGTTCCAAACCCTGCGATGAAAGTATGCACCAACACATCATTGGACTGGTGATGGTGAGGACAATCCCTTAACTTTGATTTGAACCTCTCCCAGGCTTGGTACAGGTTCTCACAATCTCTTTGTTTAAAACTTAGATTCACTTCTAAGTCTTGTGTTTTCCCGGATGGAAAGGGCTCGTATCAAAAACTTTCTTGTAGGATCATCCAAAGTGGTGATAGAGTTAGGTGGTTCAGCTTTCAACCACCTCTTTGCTTCCCTCAATAATGCAGAATAATGTAAGCCTCACCGTGGGATGATACTCTGGCAGGGATGTAGTGTCACTTATCTCCAAAGGTTTTGGAGATGTTATGGTCTTCATGAGGGAAGATTTGCCAGATTGCCACATTTGGTGTGCAACAGTGCCCCATGTTACGTTTAACAAACCTCCCTCCTGGCTCACGGTACGAATACTCGATGTAACATTTTTTCATGTGGGTTTGCCACTTCGCGAACAAGCCTTCTTTGCCATTTCCTCGGGCACTGAAACTGCCCTCACAAGTGGTGGATACTGTTGTTGCTCGGAATTGCACATCTTAGTAGCTATGACTTCTTCTCAAGAGCTTCCCTTCTTTGATGAGAAATTGTCTCTCACGGCTCTGTAAATGAATCCACCAACTCTTTATCTGCCGGTGTTGAAGAATTCAATATCTGCTTGAGAAAGGCTAGATCAAGTTGTGACACTTATTAGAATTTGTAAACTAACACTAAGAAAATAAATTTACCAATTTCCGAGTCCATAGCGAGCGCCAAAAACTGTTCGGGCTGTGGTAACTACACGTAAGTGCACGTGGTCAGGCAAGTAGTAAGTGGCTTAATTCAAGCCAAGTATCGATCCACGGGGAATTTGAGCTACGGTACTAATTAACTTAAGCGTCGATGAACTATGTCTTTATGAATGCGGACAACCAAATAAATGATGTTTTAAGAATTAAGTTTACAGAAAGTAATGGAGAATCTAAGTCAAGATTATAATTTGAGTCTGAACAATAGCAATGAGCATCTTTGAGGTTAAAACAAACATGGAGGGAAGTAATTTATCAATTCGGTCGGCTAATCTTTTATTCGGTTGCTAGTCAAGAATTATTGCCTATGGATTGGATCTTTTGACTCCTATCCATTTTAAGAATCATGAACCTTAATCTACATTTGTGATAAAAAGAATTTCATGCTACAATATAGATAACCGTTTCTAATTGACTAATAAGACTTTGGATATATTTCTATTCTAAATGTAAATCTTTTCCCAATGTTTACAGCTAAGAAAAGATCATATTCTACCAATTCACATCTTTCCAATTTCTTTCGTTTTCAAAATCAAAATTGGATTTCTAGATATACATTAACATTGGCCAAGCATTAATGTAGTAAAGCAAGAATTGATAGAACAACCCGGTGAAGAAAAGATGAAAACTGAAATGATCAACAATTACATTCCACTACAATTATTCTTTACCTCATCAAGAAGTGAATTAGCTACTCATTTTTGGATTAAACATCATCAAATATTAGAATTCATACAAACAATTGAGATTAAAGAGAAGAAGAGAAGAACCCTAGAATATTCGTCCTCTCAACTGCGTGCCAACCCACGTTCTTGCTCAACAAAGTCGAATGTTTAAAATAAAACCTAAGTTGCTATTTATACTCTTGAGAATTTTTCCCGGAACCAACAAGCAACGTGGCGAATTCGCGGAGCACTCCTCCATGCCATGGGGGTATCGCGGACCCTCACTGGAAATTGGCTCCCAGGTAATTGCACCTTAACGTGGCACGACTTGCATCGTGGAGCCTTGCCTCCGTCTTACGTGTGCTGCTCCATGCCTTCATTGGAACTTGAGGTTCCAGATAATTGTACTCAACGTGACACGAAGTGCATCGCGGAGCATTTCCTTCGTGTCACGGAGGTAACGCCGAACCTCCACTGGATTTTATTCCAAATTAATTCATCCGGGCAGAATGCCTCCGCGATAGCGACGTGACACGGCTCCATCGTTGAGCCCTTATTTTTGCTGCTCTCCCTTGTCAACTTCCACTCCTTGTTTCCAAGTCCATTTCCGCTCTTCACCAACATGTATATTAGCTTCCAAAATTTCCTTTTACCTGCAAAACAACACTAATCATGTTGGTTAGTATATAATTTCACATTTAACTAAGAATCGCATGAGAATGCACAGATAACGATAGATAAACAAGTCGAAATAAAGCATTTGAGTATCACTTGGGCATGCAATTCTACCCAAGATCAGCAATAACTCGTGAGGTCCCTTGTTGTCCCAAACCATTCTTTCTTCATGTTGGGCCAGTGTACTAAATGATTGGTCCCAATGATCATTTGAGTGGAGTCGTTAGGTACCTTTGTGCCTTCTCGATTTGATCTCCACTCGAAAGAGCTACCAGAGTCATTTGGTGATCTAACAACTCGTGATGTAGCTCGTACTCAATAATTTCAGTTTACCTATACATTCATCTTCATTCACCTGTTGTTCAACTCTACAAACAGAGAACTTAAATTTCTCAAACCAACCCATGTAAATTCAATCGCAATTTATTTGTTTAATCTTCCTAGGGTTCATTATCATCATGAGGCAAAGATTGAGACAAGTACAATAATAATTTAGGCAATACCAAGTTCATTCGAAGTATGGGTCAACAACAAAAACTCTTATTTAAATGCAACGACACTCACAATTAAGGGGGAAAGATTTTACTCACGAGATGCTTGACCAGAGATGGGAGTACGATCATGTGTGCATGGTTATTGTTGTGAGTGCAATGTTGAGGGGTTGTTTTGATGAGGTTGGGGGATGAAGAGGTACGGAAGTTTGTAATGGTGCTTGGTCTAAACTCAAGTGGGAATTTGAAAAGTAAAGAAATCGGGTTTATATAATTTAAATCTCAATTTCACCCCTAGTGCATGGGTCGGGTCTAATTATAGTTACTTAAAACATATGACGACCCATGTAACTATTCTTTAAGTGAATAAATGAATCATTATTCCCTTCGTGTTGTGACTGGAGTTCAACAAACTTACCTGGGACCTAACGATTCAAACAATGACTCATGGTGTTACCCAACAAGTCGTGAAGTGGAGTCGTGGTCCTTGGACTATTGTAGCTACATAACGGTCACTTAACGAATCGTTTGGTCTCCCAATGATTCATTGCGTGAGTCGTTATCACCCTTATCCATTTGTTTCTACCTTTTATTGCAGTGTACATGGAGGACCTCATGATTCATTTCCTGAAGAGATGAATCGTTAAGTCAACCATTCCTCCCCTGCTTTTCTGTGATTTTCTTCACGATCGGATTGAACGAGTCGTCGGAGTCAAATGACGACTCGTTCTATGACATCTTGCACTAGAATTGAAGTTCTAGATTTTTAGGTTCCAACTTCAAATTTTCCATCTTAATCACCTGCACCCATTAACAAATGTAAACACTATATTTTTATTACATTTACACCTTGGGTTGCCTCCCAAGAAGCACTTGATTTAACGCCGTGGCACGACGTAGGTGTTTGACACCGAGACTTCACCAAGACACCTCCATGGGTTGCTTCCCATGCAGCACCTGATTTAACATCGTGGCACGACGCAAGTCCCCGAAGTTACTCAAACTTCACTCAGGGTCCAAAGGTCTACCAGTTTGAGTTCTTCACTTCTCCCAAATAAGCTTTCTGACTAACCATTCAACACGACAGCTTTCTTCCTAGTTTCTAGTTCGATTGCCCACATTAGGAGAGTACTTGGACAACTTCCCGAAAGATTTAACCATATACTTGACTTACCGGAAACAAATGAAGTCTAGAATTAAATAGTAACACCATATCACCGTAATAAATGTCACACCAGCAGGGTATGGTAGCTTACGCAGTCTTTGTGGGGCACAGGCTGGCCCAGACTGCGAGCTAGCACATGCAGTGCTGGCTAGCTCTAACTCGAGATCCATGGAATCAACGGGCTATATAACATTTATGCATCTGACCTCGGCCGATTGGGCCTCTAGCCACCTGTACTATAACATCAGCTAACCAGAATCCTTACTCATATAGGGAACCTATGCGGGCCGACAAGGCCACCATGTTGTCTAGTTATCTCTAAATCGATTATAACAAATCTTTGAACAACTCACGTCATGACAGTCACCACTACTAGCGGATCGGCCCCACGACCAACATAAACACAATACTAAACAACTAAACATTACACATTTCGGCCGGCACAGCTAACCACAGGAGATATATACACAATTTGCAAGCCTCTAAGAATGCGTAAGATCAGTGGGAGGCAGGGCTGAGCTACCGTACTATACAACAAAAGAAAATGATGTAAACCTCTGAATATCAAACTCTAGGATGACAGGAGCTGATGACTCCTAAGTTGGCTAGGATCACGAGGATCGGCTCCTCGTCTATAGGTACCCTGAAGGCAAATGTCTGACGCCCCAAACAGGCGTATTGCCATTGGTACCAGTATGCAAAGCAAGGCGGAACATACTTGAATAAAAGCAACATAACTAGAAACTCTGAGCAGTAGGAAATATCTGAAACTGTCTGGACTGATGGAATCTGAAACAAGCTTGTCTGTACTTTGAGTAAGGCAGGAGCATACCTGTTGATGTGGCGATCTGCTTTCTATCAACTAATAAATAACATATATATACATATATATAACAAACAAGGACGATACCAGCCCCCATAAGACGTAAGGTGCCAACCAACAAACAATCTAATATACTACGGGTCAAAACCATCCAAAAAGTAAATCACTCAACTCATCTACTAACTACGAGCACCTCTATTGGCCCCCTGGGCGCAAGCGCACACAACAGGGTAAGCTATACTGCTATGCGATCAGCCTGATATGGGGAGTGCTCCATCCCATCTTCGTCCTCTGCCCCGGATGACATACCACTCCTTGGAGTGGCGTATCCCCATCCTCACGGTGGAGTCGACACGATTACCAACCCGGGCGGCGAGGGCGGCTCAAAAGGGTGCCCTCATAAACAGGTCTCAACAAACAATAATCACGTATAGCAAGCATGTTTGATGAAAATACTATACGCACTCCGATTTCTTATTACGACTCTTTTACGCTTTAAGCCCGATTCTCATGCGAACTATCTTGTATACGAGATATTATCTGACTATCCGGCTATGTTGTATACGAGATATTATCTGTTGTCTGGCTATACTGTAACTGAGATATTATCTGAATGTTTGATATTTCTTTACTAACTTATTACGAATATATATCATAATATTATAAAACATGCTTGTAACTTCATCTTGGACTCAATTCTCGACTTCGAATTCTTTCTTCTATAGTTCACGCTATTTTCTATCTTGGATTAGTAACTTGCCGAAGAAATTTGCTTTACATACCTTCGCTGATTTCCCGACTAACTGGCGTAACTCGGTCAACACTTCTACTATTTCTCCCAACTGCATTCATATACATATCAATTAGAACTAAATCGTAATATTCTAGAGAAGAAAATCTCACTTTCAATATATATAGCCATACTTTGGCTTATCGAAAAATGGTCGCTTCGTTATTTCTCAAAAAGTCCAGAAGTGAGAAATACTCACTTTAGGGCTAGGAGTATATTTGACACTAATTTGGAGCAATTCCACTTTATAGCTCGAGTATACGATGATTCGCAGTAGAATTTCACGAAACTAAATTCGTAGGAATGCTCGCTTCTTGCTTAATACCTCGATATACGGAGTTAAATTTGAGTTTGGACCGTGTATGATGGCATAATAGGAAGGAAATTATCAGAAACCTCATTCTCCCTGTTTCACTTCGTGTTCTCTGAAAATTATAAGGTAATTTTCGGCAAAAACCCAGTTTGGAGGCTTTTATACTTTGCGGCTGCACACTCACCTCCGTGACACCTTTGTGTATCGCGGAGCTAGCCTCCTATGACACGCTGTGTATCACGGTGGCCTCCGTGACACTCTGCCATCGCGGAAGGGTCACGCCGGCCTTCTCTTTAGAGTAGTTCGGCGTGTCACTTATCCGGTCTTTCTAGGGCTTTTCCTAGCATGTATGGCATCAAAACTCTTAACCAACATGCCGAATAGGCCATCTATAATAAGTGAATTTACGGTGTAACACTAAATTCTCTTTTCTCAATTTCGGTCATCTTGAATTTTCATCCTTAATTTGTAAATTTCGAACTCTCATAGGCTTTCAGAAAAATTCATCAAGCTCATTTTAACAGATCAATCACCGAGTTCCCAACTTCATTCCGACTTAAATTGACTTCTTGGGCTCCCACATTGCTTTGTGCTCAAGTTCAAACGAAAGATGACATGCTTTACCATGAAGAAGCTGATACATAGACATACCTATAGGAGTCTTTAATGCGGTTTGATAAAGCCCATAATGCATCTTCTAGCTTTCTTGCCCAATCATCCAGAGTTTACGTGCATAGTCTTTGCCAAGATGATCTTTATTTCCCGGTTTGTGCATTCAACCTACCAACTAGACTGTGGATGATAGAGGTGTAGCCACCCTGTGTTTACCCCATATTTTTCCAATAAAAGAGCGAAACAACCGGTTACGAAGTGCGAACCCCATCACTAATGATGGGCTTCAGGAGTCCCAAATCTAGAAAATATATTCCACTTCAAGAATATTTGTGACACTCTTCCCTTCATTGTTTGGAAGTGCAACTGCTTCCACCCATTTCGAAACATAGTCAACAACAACAAGTATGTACTTCATCCGGTTTGAGCTCACAAATGGGCCCATGAAATCAATGCCCCATACATCAAATAGCTCAATTACCGGTATATGGGAATAAGAGGAAGCTCATGCCTCGGAAATGATATGCCTCCTTGCCTTTGACATGCATCACATGCCTTTGTGAAATCATAGCATCTACGGTGAATGGTTGGCCAATAGTACCCACATTGCTGAATTTTGTGGGCTATTTGAATCCCGTTGTGGTGGTTCCTAACAGGGGATGGTGGTAGGCCTCCAATATACTCATCATCTCCACCTTGGGCACGCATCTCAAGACAACCCCACATCAGCACATATGCGAAATAAGTAGGGCTCATCCCAAAATTTCTGCACATCAAACAAATCATCCTACGGTGAAAAGATAAGTGCTCATTTATCACTCACTAGATAATTAGCAAAGCTTGCAAACCATGGGATGAGATCTTGTGATGCCAGCTCAGAAGACACACTAGATGCGAGATGCATCATCTATTTCATGCTCATCTCTAAGTGTTGCATCAAGTTCAATCTGGATAAGTGATTAGCAGCTTTGATTTTCCTTCCCTTTCTAGTCTTTTACCTCAAACTCGAACTCTTGTAGCATCAGAACCCATCGAATCAATTGTGGCTTGGAATCCTTATTTCCCATCAGATATCTCAAAGTTGCATGGTATGGAGTAGACTATAACCTTAGTTCCAAGCGAGTATTCCCGAAACTTCTCAAATGCAAAACTGCAATATGCATGACTCATGTTACGTCACGATATAATTTTTCTGAGCACCTTAGAGCATTGCTAGAATAATAAATCGAGATGAAAAATCTTTTCACGCCTTTGGCCCAACACAACTCCTAGGGCCACACCGCTAGCATCACACACACTAGCCTCGGAAGGAAAAAGGCCGGTCGGGTGCCAGTATAATGGGGGTAGTGGTCAATCTCTCTTTAAGACATTCAAATACCTTCGGACATGCCTCATCAAAAACAAACTTCACACTCCTTCTTGAGTATTTTACACAATGGATGTGCAATTTTTGAGAAGTCCTTGATGAATCTTCTATAAAATCCTGCATGACCCAAAAGCGTCGAACACTCTTTCCACGAGAAATCGGAGGTGGAGAGAGCATCAATTACCTCAATCTTGGCACGGTCTACCTCATTACCCTTACATGAAATCTTGTATTTCAGCACTATACCTTCTTGACCATGAGTGGCACTTTTTCGATAAGCACCAAGTTTGTCTCTTCATATCTTTGAAGCACCTTTCTCAAATGAGCCAAACACTCCTCGAATGAATCACCCACCACTGAAAAATCATCCATAAAGACATCAATGATGTTTTCCACCATGTTAGAAAATATGGACATCATACAACAGTGAAAAAGTGGCAAATTGCATTACATAACTTGAACGACATCCTCGTAAAAGAAAATGTATGTACCATATGGACAAGTGAGCATTAATTATTCTCTTAGTCTTCGGGGCTATAAAATTTGATTGTACCCCCGAATAACCATCAAGGCAACAATACCATCCTCTGCTTGCAAGTACGGCCTCTGGCACCCGGTCCATGAATGGCATTGGAAAGTGATCTTTATGCGTCCAACGGTTCAGCTTTCTGTAATCCATGCATACTCTCCAACCAGTGACTGTTCTTAGAGGAATGAGCTCATTGTTAAAATTTGGGACCATCGTGATTCCTCCTTTTTGGTACACACTAGGCTTTGGGCTCACCCATTCTTTACATGTCAGTAATAGGATAAACCACACACCGCATCCGACCACTTTGCCAGTTTCCTTCTTGACCATATCTTGCATAGGTGTATTCAACCTATGCTGATGTTCCAATACTCAGAATACAATCTAACTCCTAGATGGATCTTGTGGTGCAAATACCAGCTGGGATTCCAATAATATCTGCAATAGTCCACCCATGGCTTTTTATCTCTTCAAGTAGGAGACCAAAGCATCGACTTTCCATTTCCTCCAAGTTAGCTGCAATAATGATCGGTAAAGTGTTGCGGATCCCAAAGCCATACTGTAAATGAGATGGGAATGCTTTGAGCTCCAATAGCGGAGGCTCCCTTGATTGATGGCCCAGTAGGTAGGGTCACCCGATTCTTCAAATCAAGATCGATCTTCTTTGGATCCTTAAGTATACGACCCCATGCCAGCAAGTGCATTTACAATCTCCTCACCCCCATGAATCTCCTTAGAACCAATATCCATCAAAGCGGCTTCTAGGTCATTAGAATCAATAACCCTCTATGGGAAAAATTGGGAACTCGGGTTACGCAACATCAGTCTTGAGACCATCCTCATATCATTTAGTTTATGTGGATCTGCACACATTAAATGTCACTTCCTCATTGTTCAACTGGAATTTGAGTTGTCCGGTCTCCATATCTAAAGAGCACGTCCAGTGGTGAGGAATGGTCACTTTGACATAATGGGGACCTCAAAGTCGATTTTACAGTCTAGGATGACGAAATCGTAGGAAATATAAAGGACTCCACCTTCACTAGTACATCATATAAGATCCCCATCAGATTTCTTCACCTACCATAAGATATTCCATCAAAAATTTTGCATTGCATTCGGTTTGGGGACTCCCAAGCCCAAGCGTCAGCGCTAATGGCATCAAAGTAATACTAGCACGATCACATAATGCCTAAGCAAAATTAAAGGCTCCAATGTTGCATGGAAAAGTAGATGCTCGAAGTCTTCCTTCTTTTGAACAAGAGAACGGGATACTATTGCACTACAATTGTGTAAGTTGCCTCTCGGGTTCAAAACTCACGATCCTCTTTTCTAGTGACAAAGGTCCTTCATGAATTTTGCATAGTTAGGAATGCGCCCAATTGCCTCAACTAATGAGATGTTCATGGACAATTGCTTTAACATGGAAATGAACTTGTGATACTTCCCATCTTTGACCTTTTTCTTCAACCGCTATGGAAAAGAAGGAGGAGGTCTAGGGATCGGTGTGAACTTTTGCTAAACCTCTTTCTCTTTCTCATTGTCGGATCCATGCTCCTTTGCATTAGTAGGAGACGTCTTCACTAGTAGTATCTCCAGCAAAGTTGGATCCTTGGAATCTGTTATCCTGTCATTATTAATCGATACAGTCTCTTCTGTGTCATCAATCATAGGACTCGGGGAGGATCAACGATCACCTTCCCACTCCCTAGTAGTGACCGTCATGCGGTGACTATCATTTTAAGTTCTATTTTGTATTCTTTGGGAAGTGTGCCCTTACGCCTCACGGTTGATTGCAATATACATCTAACTCAACTACTACTCAATATGTTTAATGGCCACGGCGTGTAATTCCACCTTTTGATTCATGCAGGGGAAATATCGGCGCGGAGCTCCTTAAAATGGCTATGTTTTGTCTCCATCTACTTAAGTACTTTAGAAAACATGTCTTCAACCCTTGAACCATGGACTTTGTCTCACGGCTCCTTGGAGGAACATACGAGACAACTTCTATCATTTTGTACTCATCACGCTTTTCCAGTCTCCGTTATCCTACTGTGCGCTCGGTTGTAATTGTTGTCCTTGTAAAAGTTACGAACTTGGTTCCCTTGACCTTGACGCCAAGAGTCCTGGTTAGACCCTTGGGTGTTAGTGCAGAAGCTACATACGATCATTTAAATAGTTAGCTTCCTCCTCATACTAAGATTCACATCCATCATTTCTCGGGGGCCTTGCCACGAGAACCACAAACATTAACTTTCTCAGCTCCATCTCCATGAGGTGTAGAAAGCAACCCCATAGTTGTTTAATCTTGAAATATCTTGATCATGTTCTTCATCTTTTCTTCTCTATTACTGCGGACATACCAACCGCATAAGAACCCATTTGAACCTCAGACTCTCTAGTGTGCCAAAGAACGGGTGGTTTGGTGATCATGTCAAGTAGCTCGGCGGCCTCTGCATCAGTGTGTCTCCTTAAAGGTTCCTCCAGAGATGGTGTCATCCGCCTTGGTGTTAGCATTGAGAGATCTATAGAAGATCTTGACAATGTGTCATACGGAATTACGTGATTTGGCACCCTTTTGAGCTTCTTGTTGGAAATACGGCCATGTCTCATGAAGTCCCTCTCGAATTCAATTGTCTGATGTTATATATTTCATCTTTCAACTGCAACGCTTTGGGAAGGTGGGAAGAACCTTTCAAGAAAGCTCTCTTAAGCTCTGCCCCCAGTAGTGATGGAATCATTCGGCAGCTCGACCAACCATATACGTTGCCTCACTCCCAAGTGAGAATGG
Organism: Datura stramonium; assembly: GCA_018107945.1. Lineage (NCBI taxonomy): Eukaryota > Viridiplantae > Streptophyta > Magnoliopsida > Solanales > Solanaceae > Datura > Datura stramonium. The sequence continues at coordinate 148,560 of JACEIK010002098.1, read as the reverse complement.
AAATAACCTCAGTCTGATTGCTTCCTGGTTCCTCCAGTTGTTTGTATCCTTAAATATGCCCATGAAATTTGTCGGGTGAAGCGTGGGCATCGGCGGATGCATGACCCGCAAATATTCCTTCATGTTGAGCGATTAGATTATTGCAGCAATATCAAACTTTTCCCCAATAGGCAAAGGAGGAGGGACTATAGCTCCAGTGGCACCGACTTTGTCTATATCAGCATCATCCTCCTTGTCAAAATATCGAATTGTCTCTGCTATTCTGCCTCTGTGCCTTCCTGGCTCGATACGCCCAGCAACTAGACATTGCTCTTGACAACCCTAGCTAACTCTCGATCTTTGGCCCGAGTTTGCTCCTCAATAACATTCTCGCTATGGCTTGGTCCACGGTTTCCTGCTCTTTGATGTTGGCCATTCTTCTCATGTTTCTTAACATCTGCTCAAGTTCGTGATCAATTGTAGGGGATTTTCTTGACTCCCAATATCGGGCATGCACAAACCTATGACTGTTAAAGAAAAAAACAAAAATAGAAAAATAAAGGAAATATGAACCAATATTAAAGAAAACACAACTAACAGAAGCCTTAGTCGTATTCTCCGGCAACAGCGCCAAAATTTGATGTCGCCCAAATTATATCTCGCAAATGAGATATAAAGCCAGGTTGATGTCAAATATAGAACCAAACCAAGGTTGGGGTCGATCCCACATGGAATATGGAAAGAACTTGAGTTAATGCGAATAGCTGTTACTATCGGGTTACTTATTTCCTACGGGGGAAAGAAATAGACTACTAAATATGAGTAAAAACTACTAAATGCTTAAGTCAAATTAGGCTTGTATTCCAGTGCTTGACTTGACTAGGATTGTGTTCCTAAGACTTTATAACCACAAAGCTTGTACACTAGTAATCTATTTCAGTGTTTAACATGCAATATCGGTAATTTAGGTTCACCTGAATGGTTGGTCCCCTATCTAGATTATCACCACACAACTTGCTCCGTATACGTTATGCAGCTTAACCCTTACCCTTAACATCGGATTAGCTATCCGTTACGTTCAAGCTATTAGATGAGGTTGATAGCCTCAAATCTCTATTGTTAATTCCTTTTCCCATTCTGCCTCCTTGGTCGGTAAGTAGGAATAGGCAAGCCCTAACGTTTGCAACCGTCAAGAATCAATTACAATGAAGGGAAAAACAATACATGCATTAAACCCCCTTCAAGAATCACTAAGTATTTAACCTATGTGTGTTAATTCATCTTGGTTTCCACAATCCTAGTTATGGGTTTAGCTACTCATGTTTGAATGATTACAATCACAAAATATTGAATAAATCATAATTGCAACTTACAAATTATCGTAGAAAAAACCAAGTAATTGAGTAAAACTCCAAACTTGATGAATAAATTCCAATGTTTCTTTTGATCCTCAAATTCAATAACAAAATTGCAAACTTTTTTTCTTGAACCAAGAATAATCGTACAACACCCAAAATCTATGTGAAAAGTAGTAATAATAAACTGTACGTTGAAAATAAACCTAAATAGTGTATTTATAGTTCAAAGAAAACCTTTCTAACTAAAACTTGAAACCGGAGTCGTCGGTGATCACGGGCTTGGTAACGATTTGTTAGGACCTTTTGTGATCGTTCCTTGCTAAAATCGGTCATCCTCAGCATTGAACCCAATTGTGGCAATGGGTCACCTAACGACTTATTTGTTCTGGGCACAAGTCGCGCTAGGCCCCTCGTGGTCTATCTCCTTCAAATTTCTAGTGTACCTTGCGGTAGGTTCTAGTGATCTTCCAACGAGTCGTTTAATTGACTAACGCCTCGTTATGTCTTCCTTCATCTTCACTTTGGTAGCTTCTTCCAATCATTTCTCTCCAGTCTTCATGACTCATTACCAGAGGTAGCAGGTTGTCTCCCCAAACCGTCAGGTACATTGGACTTGCATCTTCAAAACTCAACATTTGCCAGGACTTTAAGTAACGAGTCATGCTAATTGCCAATGACTCTTGAAGTGCATGGCAATCACACAGTCGATTGTTTTAAGTATTAATTTACTTGATTCACTTCGAACACTGTTTTCTGCAACATTAAACACAAAACACATCATACCTATATAAACATACCGAGAATGTGCATAGTTTCTTTATTTTAAGCGTCGAAAGTGCCATAAAATCATGGCATCAAACGGTTATAATTAGAGAGTGCGGAAGGTCTCAACCCTCCCTAGGGAGGAAATCAAAACATTCGAGTCCACACAGATAACACCTAGAGGAAATCGGGACGGTAGCCTAACATTTCATTAAAGGAGGTAAATAAGCAATGGATGGGTCAGCAGACTCAAATTGTTAATGAGATACAGAAGTAAATTCATGAGTTGGAGAGGCAATTGGGCCGAGTTGGCAATTCAACAATCGAACCTTAGGGGGCACTTCCAAGTAATACAAAGAAGATTCCAAGGAGAATGTAAGCATAATTTCTTTGCGTAGTGGAAAAGAATTGGATGAAGTGATACCTATAGACAATATGGAAGAGGCGAGAACAAGTTGCGAGAATCAAAGAAGGAGGTTGGTGAATCGAGTCATTCATAACAAAAGTAGTAGAAGTTATACCAATTCCTCCATTTCCACGAGATTTAGAAACGAAACGGGACGCAGCATGTAAGAAATTTCCTAAACATCTTGAAGCAAGTGCATGTAAATCTACCATTGGTAGAGTTATTGCGGGGAGGTTCCAAAGTACGCTAAATATCTTAAGGATATTTTGGCTAATAAAAGAGAGCTCACAGAGTTTGAGGCTGTGGCTCTTACAAAAGAGTGCATTTCTCGGGTGCAGTAAGATTCCACCAAAGTTGAAGGATCCCGAGGTTTCACTATTCCTGTCATCATTGGAAATAGAAGTTACTCAGCATTATGTGATTTAGGTGCTAGCTGCATTGCTATTTAGAATGTTGGGGTTAGAATCATGTCCCTGGTGACGTTGTAGTTAGCCGACGGGTCAATCACTTATCTGATGGTATTATTGAATATGTGCTTATTAAAGTGGGACCATTCATCTTGTCGGTAGACTTTATTATCCTTGACTGTAATGTTGGTAGGCGGTACCCATTATTTTGGGGAAAGGATTCTTGGCTGCAACAGATGCGATTATTAGGGTGAAGTTAGGAAGATTTTTGATGGAAGTGGATGGTCAGGAGGTAGTATTTGATGTATTCAAGACGACACGATTTCCACCCCACTATAAGGAGTTAAAGACCATCACGGTGGTAGAGCACGGAAATGTCCAAAGAAGCATTAGAGTAGTATTTATCACATGAGGACCTATTGGGGAGAGCTTTGGTATATGAGAACGAGGGTAGATAGTTTAGAGATGGACAAATATTTGGAAGTCTTGGATGTGTCTAGCTCTTATATTAGAGAGGGCTCCTTTGGGGACACTTGATAGGCCTTTGACATGGGAGAAGTTAAAACCTTCTATTGAGAAGGGAGCCAGTTCATGAATTAAAGTCTTTACTAGCTCATTTGAAATATGCTTATATTGCTTCAGTAACAAACTTCTTGTGATAATATCTTCTTTTTTTTCTTATGAGCAATTTGAGAAGTTGTTAAAGGTGTGGATCATATGGCCAGCCAATCGACTAGACCATGGGGCGACATAAAAGGCATAAGTAGTTGCCCATGCATATAATATTGTTATAAGAGGATGACATACCCCGATTTAGAACACCGGTGAATTAGACCCAATTATGAAGGAAGTGCTAATGAATAAAGTAATAAAGTGGTTGAATACGGGAGTCTCTATCCTATTTTGGACGATCCTTTAGGTGAGCCCGCAGTTCATGTGTCCCGAAAAAGGGGTGGAATGATAGTGGTAAAAATGATAAAGATGAATTGATACCTCATAGACATTCATAGGATGGAGGACTTGCGACAGTACCACCAAGTTCAATATAGCAACCCCGGGAAGGATCATTTCCCATTACCTTTCTTGGATCAGATATTGACGAGTTAGGTATTTGGGCATTGGCTACTATTGTTTTCTGGATAGGTACTCTAGGTATAATCAAATTATGATATCCTATGAGGATCATGATAAGACTACTTTCACTTTTTCCCTTTTAGTACATTTGCATTTTCGAAGAATCCTGTTGGGACTGTGTAATGCGCCGAGGACATTCTAGAGGTGTATGATGGCTATTTTCACTGACATGGTGGAAAAGTTTGTTGAAGTATTCATGGATGATTTTTGTCTATGGAAGTGATTTTGATGATTATGCAACCATTTGGATTCTATGCTAGCTCAACTTGGGGAGATCAATCTTGTGCTAAATTGAAAAGTGTCATTTAATGGTGCATTGAAGGGATAGTGCGGACACAAGATCTCAAAAAAGCTAGTATTGAGGCTGATTGGGCTAATATTGAATGGTGGCTGCTATCTCTTGCGTTTGTAAAAGGGTGCGTAGTTTTTGGGACATGTTGGCTTCTAAAGGAGGTTCATGAAGGACTTTTCCATGATTGGTAGCCTAATGTGTAAGCTTTTGGAGAAAGATGTTGAGTTTTCTTTCAATGAAGAGTGTATACGGAACGCTTGAGGTTTTGAAGGAAAAGTTGATAACAGCTCCAATTATTATTGCATGGGTAGTTATTACCATTAGGTATAGTAATGATGTAGTGATTTTGCTATAGGAAATTTTGGGGGCGGGAATAGAGGGGAAGAGATTTCAGCCCATTTACTATACAAGTAAATCATTAGATGCGGCTCGGAAAAACTCTGTATAGTGTGGTGAAAAGGAGTTGTTGGCTATGGTGTTTGCTTTTGATAAATTCGGGGATTATCTAGTGTGAACAAAGGTGGTGGAATAGGCAGACTATGCAGCAATCAGATATTTGTTTGCTAAGAAGATGTTAAACCAAGACATTCAGTGGATATTCTTCGGGAGTTTGATATAGAGATCAAAAGGCTGGCATAGAATTAGGTAGCGAGATCATCTCTCGGTTGAAGGATAAAAAGGCATATTGATTGCGAAGTAAAAATATTATTTGAGACATTCCCTAATGAGCAGTGGTTTGTTGTTGAGATTCTTGACTACCCTGGTATCTGACATGATGAACTTCCCGAAAGTGTTGTATACCCACCAGATGCAACTCTAGAAAAGAATAGGAGACTCCTTCATGATAGGAGATTCTACATATGGGATGAGCATTTGTACAAAGTAAGGCTAGATCAGATGGTTAGAAGATGTGTTTCCGAAGGGGTAGTGTAGCAAATTTTGGAAAGTTGTCATTCCTCACCATATGGAGGACATCATAGTGGAGATAGGACCTTTACAAGGTCCTTCAATCTGGATTTTATTATCCACCTTATTCAAAGGATGCATATGTGTTTTGCGAAATCCTATGATAGTTGTTAGAGAACAAAAGATATATCGAGAAGGTATGAGATGACAGAGGCATTATAGAGGTTGAAGTATTTGACTGCTTGGGAATTGACTTTATGGGGCCATTCATCCTGTCAAATGGCAATAAGTACATCTTGATAGCGTGGATTATATATTGAAGCAGGTGGAGGTTGCACCTCTTCCTACAAATGATGCTCGAGTTAGTAATAAGATTTACAGAACAATATCTTCATCCATTTTAGAACACCCCGAGTTATCATCATTGATGAAGGTACATATTTTTGTAACTCGCTTTCTTATAATCAATTAGTGAAGTATAATATACGGCACCAGGTAGCAACAACTTATATTCCATGAGACTAGTGGACGGTGAAAGTGTCCAATCGAGAAATCAAATGAATTCTCAATAAGAAAGTGAGAACAAACAGGAAAGAATGGTCTAGCAAGTTGGGTGATGTGCTTTGGGCTTACAGTACTGCTTTCAAAACTCCTATTGACACTTCACTATATAGGTTAGTTTTGGAAAACATGTCATGCACCGGTTAGTAAGAACACTGAGCATATTGGGCCATCCAAGGGTTGAATATGGATATGAAGGCCGCTGGGGATAAAAGGTTGTTACAGCTCCACCAGCTTGATGAGTTTTGCTTTGTGCACATGAAAATGCTAAATTGTACAAGAAGCGGACAAAGAGATTGCATGTTAAGCGCATCAACCTCATTAATTTTAAGCTGGGATGAATGTGTTATTATACAATTCCAAGGTTTAATTTTTGGGGCTAAGGCGAGGTTGAAGTGGTCGGGACCCTTTGAATTTGTAAATGTGACTGCACATAACGCGGTAGAGTTGAAACCTTCTTGGTTAATGGACAAAGGGTAAAAGATTACTATGGAGGTGATTTTGATAGAAGGAAGACTTCGATTTCCTTGAAAAAGGATTGAGAATTCTTGATTCATGCCATGATAATAAATAAGGTACTTGGTGGGAGTCAGCGGAGTATATTTCTAATGTATTTCTATTTTACAGAGATGAACAGGGATAATGAGGGTGATGCCGCGGGACCAATGCATATTGTTGATACAGAAGGTGTTGATGATTAGGATTTCAATTTTGATGATGATGATTATACTAAGAGACCCAAGAGTTTCTTTTCTCTCACATATATTATGACATATTTGTGCACGGGGACGAGTGAAATATTTAAAGTCTTGGGTGGAGGAAATAGATTTCTTGTATTCCCATTTGCTAGATGGTTAGTGTTGGGTTGTAGAAATTGTTATCAAAACTTCTGTGTTAGTTTTATATCAAATAGCTTGGTTTGGAATAGCTAGTAAGTGGATTGTCATAGCAAGCTGCCGGTGTTGCTATGCTTTGTGTCTATTCGTCTTTGGTTGTTTATTTATTCTAATTGAGAGTCTATTTTTTTTATTTTGTGGATTCCTTCATAGAGTTAGTGACTGGTCAGTGATAGATGGATGCGATCGTCTTCGGAGAAAAATAGTCATGTTTTTAAAGTCAAAACTCACCACTTGTGTGCTCTTAAAATTTCACTTAGGAGATAAGTTAGAAGCATGGATTGTTCATCTTGAATACATGAAGTGAAAACTCCATGAAAAAACGTTCTAGCTTGAATCAAGATGGGCTAATAATGAAATTCATGCAATATGATTGTGTGGATGTGGCCATAAGAAACTGATTCAAATCATGATGCCATTAGGGTGAGCTGAAATTATTGTGTTTCATACATAGGGTAACATCTAGAAATTGCCTAGCATGTGTGCATGATAACTAATTATCAAATAGGTAAGACATGACTAAGGCACTTCTCTGATATACCCATGTGTGTACATTGTTGTTAGACCACCTTTAACATTATCTCTAGTCAATCCCATTGAGCTATAAGCCTTTTATTTTTTTTAGCCACAAAGAAGCATATCCTTTGTTTTGTAACCTCTAGAAGTTTGATCTAAAGATATTCTAATGCACTTTAGGATTTAAGAATGAAGGTTCCACCGGTGTAACAATGTTAGGGAAAGGAAAGAGAAAAAAATAGAGATGAAAAAAATAAAAAAATTAAAAAAATTAAAAAAATTAAAAAAATTAAAAAAATTAAAAAAATTCTTAATAATTTATTGTTTTCCTTGATCTTACGAGCGAAACTAGCATCCAAGTAGTGTAAAAAGGGGCATGAAAAGAAAAGGATTAGTGATGTGTTGTGAGTTTACAACACTTTCAATGCTAAAAACTGAGAAAATAGCATGGACTTAGGTATGCTTTTATATGGATATGAGGCACTTTTACTTTAATTTCGGGGAAAATAAGTGTTGGAGCAAATGTGCAAAAGAAGCCTAAAAATGCGGAAAATCGAGTCAAGTACAGTCTGAGAGAGTCGTACCTTGATTGTACGAGCCCGTGCTTGAGAATTATGGTGAAAGTCAGAAGCCTGGAATAAGAGGCAACGTACGACTCCGGTGCAGTCGTAACTAGAGTCGTGTGATTGTTCAGAAAGAAATTTACACAAGAAATTCTTGGTACGAGTGGAATCATGGATTATAGAAACCACATACGACCCATTCCATGAGCCATGGTGAACTTAAGAGAATTATTCAAGACTTGGAAGAAGTTCAAACACAACAAAAGTACAAGTCATAGGGAGAGGATTATGAGGAGTGCCACAAACACTCATGGAAAATTTTAGAGATGTCAAAGTTCTCGGGGAAAAATCACGGATGCATTGTATGATATGTAGGACTATAGTGCAGTGTTACCAGCCTACCAACACTTGAACAAATCTGAAACAACCAAGGATGTATGGGAAGCAGGTACTACCCGTGCAATCTTGCTACGCGTACGTAAGTTCGGTTGTGATCTGATCGGCACAGGATAAGGAGAATTCCTATTAGCTTAGGAAAAGGTTTTTAATGTCCATATAAATGCTTTTATATTGTATTTTTAGTCAGAGAACATAGAAACAAAGTAGTAGAGGCGTGTGAAAGTAATATTTTTGAATTTTTATCAAGTTTTTAAGAGCAATTCTTAGGATCAATTTTGGTCAGGCATCCGTTGTTCTTTAGATTGTTCTTTGATAAATATCACATATTTTCTCCCAATTATTGCTGTAAATATTATTATGTGTTTCTATGAATTCAAATTATAATCTTACAACCATGAGAGGCAAAACCTCCACAACTAGGGGTCGTGGGAGACCATGATAGATTAACGAAATAGGAGTTACAAAAAAGTAATTCAAAACCAATCCTAAATGTTTGTATTGTATTCACTTCATCTTTAAACATTTATTAATATGGCCACAAATGTTAGGACTTGCCTGAATTCTTTTACTTTCTTAAACCTAGAAGTAGAGATTAGGAAAAGAAAACTACAACAATCCCTTGGTCTTTATGATCATTGTATTAACTTGAGTTGTGGTCGAAGAATATTTAAATTTAAAGACATATTGATAACGGTTATTTTTAAATCGCTCATGACACCTGACCCGACGATTGAGTATAGTCATCCATAGGGACGAACTAGTCATTTGGATGAACCCTAGTTATCGATTCTATAAGTAGATTAGGATCGATCACTTGTGTATACTGAAGTAGTTATGAATCCTGGGGAACACTTACTCTAGTTATTTGTAAATCTTGATATCAATCACAATTATAATCTTGTTTAAATATTATTTTCCTTGAAACCCCTCAATTTGGAGATTACTCACCAAAAAGTTCAATTATGGCATTATTATAGATCTTACCCTATTTCTGTGTGTTCTTTATTGTCAACATCAACTTCATACTTTTCCAAAAGTCGAGTTTGAGCATTATCAGAAAAGTGGTGTCGTCGCCAAGGAATACAACTAGGATTAGATTAATTTCTTGTATTTGACATTTGGTTGTTATTTCCTAAATTATGTTTTTGTTTGAATATCCACGAGTTGGCCAAGCTTGGTGAATGCCAAGTACTAGATGGAGTTGAAACCTACTAATTCCTTTGAAAGGGGTGTTTAGTGGTCACGCAGCTAATGATGCTAACCTGCACCTGATGAACTTTGTTATGTAAGTCGTACATGTTTCTCAGGTCAGCTAGGATGTCGTAAGTAAGACTCTTCCCCTTCTCTGCATGCAGGAAGGCACTTTATGGTTATAGTTGCCAAACGACTCCATTACCAAGCTTTGGAGGAAGCTCAAGCAAGCTTTCTAGAGAGATTCTTTCCACCCTCGAGGATGTTGCAGCTTAAGGACGAAATCTGTAAATTTTCGACAATTGAAGACTGAGGCACTTCGCAGAGCGGTTGAGGTTCAAGAAGAAGTTGACAAAGTGCACGAACCACAAAATTCGAGATGATAGTTTGTTGGAGATTTTCCATAGATCATTGGACAATAGTACAAAAACCGTGCTCAAACACAATGGCCGGGAGGAGCACTAATGAGCACACCTGGGAAGCTGCCACTATTCTAGATAGAGTAGCCAAAACAAAGAGAGCATGGCACACCGGGAGAAGAAACAACATTTGATTTATATGTTATTGGTTTGATGAGAACAATAAAGGAAAGAAAAAGAATGTGACCTGGAATTGGCTCATATGTCACATCATTGGACTTGATCACTAAGCATATAATAGGAGCTAGAGCCAAAAAGATTAATGCAGTGGGGACACAAGGACGGGGATTAGGGCCTGACCACTCAAGTTTAGAGGAGGAGGCAAACTTCTTGGACAACAGTTAGCGGGTTTCGAGCCAACGCCCAAGAAGTGCAGGAAAGACACTTGGCGTCAAGGATTCGAGGAAATCAATGTCAGAACCAATAAAGAGAGAATTACAACAGAAATGGGTACAGAGACAGAAGACGAGGTCATGAGCATGAGGGAGATTGGAGAAGGAATGATGGTTATCACAATGATCGAGCGAGTTATGCGTACCTCTTGTGCACGTGAGGGGGAGGCTGGGCGGTCAAAGTTAGAGAGCATGATGGTTGAGATGCTAAAGACGGTGAGATCCAAATATGATCAGCTGAAGGACATCTATAGTGATATATCAAGCATGGAGTCGAGAGAGTGGTGCATTACTGCCAAAGCTATCAGTAGATCGAATAGCAGCTAGAACCCCATCGCACCAATGAACCTAGGAATCATAGGGTACACTACCTAGAAACACAGTCTAGAATTCAAAGAATGATGGTCACTGCATGACTATGATGACTAGGAGTGGAAAGACCATGGTTGATCCCCTACGCGAGTTGTAGTTCAAAGGAAGAAAGAAAAAGCGCGTTGATGATGAAGAAGATCTTTAAGAAGGAGCATAATGAGGATGTTAAGTTGACTAAGGCTCCAAATGTTGAACGGGTTTGAAGCTGAACAAGGAGAAAAGCAAGGGATCTACACAGCACACAAGGCTATTCCACGACTAGCACATTCCCTAAAAGAATGAAGAAGAAGGCGAGAGAAAATGGTAAGTTTCGAGAGGAATTCTTGTCGATGCTCAAACGAGTTATCTATAAACACACCATTTGTCGAGCCATTGGAACAGATACCGGAATATGCCAAGTTTATGAAGGACCTTGTCAAGATGGTACGCGAGCTATGAGCCTGTAGATAATGTGCATCATTGTAGTTCTATATCCTCACGGGTCCTTTTTAGGAAGAAGAAAGATCCAGTGCCTTAACTATTTCATTGCACAGTGGCGATGTTAAGTTCACTGGTACTCTATAATTCAGAACAAGCATCAATCTGATGCCGCTGGCTGTGTTTAAGCAGATGGGCTTGGAGCCACCACCAGGCTATTATGCGGCTATTGATAGGCGATAGAACTATGAAGCCTATGGGGATCTTGTTCGATGTGCTTGTTAAAGTTGATGAATTCATATTCTAGAGGACCGTGACCCTTGATTACGAGGTTAATTTTGAGGTCCCATCATTTTGAGCCGACCATTCCTTGCCATTGGGAGTTCCTTAGTAGATGTGGAGGTTTGGCTAGTTGAATTTCACACTCAATAAAGAAGAGGTTACCTTCAAATTCACACCGGTTAATAAGCGGCCCAAGGAATATAGAGTTGTCTCAACAATAGAGGATGAATCCGAGTTCCTTGACGAAGTTTGAGTAGTCAAGAGACTTTGCGTCATGCCACGACGTTAAATCGAGGCCCTTCTTTGGAGCTGACCCAAGTGTGGTTTGGTGGGTCCCGAATGGCAAGACCACTGCGTCGTGTCGTGATGTTAAATCAAGCACTTCTTGGGGAAATAAAAACAGGTGCTAGAAGAATTGCTGAAGAGCTAGGTACTCACGGTTCTCAGTACGACTGGTGAGAGGGTTGCTTGCGGGTTATAGCACGAGTAGTGGTGAGAAGCGGAGATGTATTTGGACAAATCACTTAGCTTCTAGAACGAACTTAACAAGATATATTTGGACAAACATGAATCATATGTAATTTAGAAATCAAGACACACCAAAATCTTACCATTATGTGCCTCTATTTGGAGAGATTCCTTTCACTCACAATTTGACTTGGATATAAATATAACAAAATCCTCCTCTCCCAAGATCTCATGATTCATGCAAAAGGAATCCATAGGCATGCCCTTAATGGAAATACTCCACTAATATAGAATATCAAATCTAAAATCAATTAGGACTTAAGTTGAAATTGTAATGTAGGCTAAAGGGACGGGTAGAAATATTTGGCCAAGATAGTTACTAATCTTCCTAAGCACTTTAATACATCAAAGTTCTTCAACTTATTAGCATATTTTTCAATCTCATATTTTTTGTCCTTATACACTCAGCACATGACTTAGGTGAGTAGTAGGGAATTTTCAACATTAAGCTCCTTCACAAAAAAATTCTTCTTTTCATTCATGATTCATTCATTCATTTTCTCAAACTTTTTTCTCTTTTCCCCCACTATTATCACCCTCCTTGTTATGCATTTTCCACCCTTCTCTTTCCTTCTAATTTCTACACTTTGGACACCCCCTTTTCCTTCACTATGCTCCTTTCATGCAAAATTTTTAAGTGCTCTGCAGGAGTTATTTGGATCAAATAAAGGTCAAGAGAAAGAAAGACGCCAAGAATTGTAATATGATTATCAAAAGAATAGGCTAAAGCTCAAAATGGCTAACTAGGACAATCACATCAAGGTAGGTAAAATAGGATACAATTAGGCTACCAAAGAAATGCCTATCTCATTTCCTAGATTCAACATTCTCATTTCGTTTAGCACACATTATGGGCAAGTTCTAGACATAAAATTGTAAGCATGGTGTATACAAAAATATCTCACACCTAAATAGTTAAATAATGAAATATTCAAGATTATATAAACACATATATCCATATTGAATGTTTCACATTATTAAACCCATTTTCCAAGAGCAAGGTAGAAGTTTCTCACAAGTGTTTCTACCTTTCCTGCATTTTTGAGTGAATTATACAAAGTTTTAATAATACCCTAAGTGAAGCACCTAGCATTTCATAAAAGGTCTCAAGTTCTTGTTCTTCCTAATGATTAATTTTTCCTTAAGATTGTCATCATCCATCCATCGGTGAGAACGATCCGTGACTATGACTAAAAGCAAATCTAGACCACTGTCCCGGTTCTAAGGCACTATCCACCGGGGAAAGTACCAAAAATAAATACAAAACCCAAATAAAATAAAATAAAAATATCACTAAAAATAGCTAATTAGGACTCATTTCATATATCACAAAAAAATATATAGATTCTACCATGAAAAAGTTTATCAATAAAACCATATATGGCATAATGAAGTTTATTTCTCCCAACCACAGTAATCAATAACCTTTGTCCTCAATGCTAAAACAATAAGCATAAGTAAAGGTTAAAAAATGATCTCAAGCCTAATTCTCATCGTTTGTGGGATGCTCTGATTTTGTTACATACATAGCACACTGTGTGCCTCACTTTGACCTAGGCACACCGTGTCGCGCCTTTCACATGGAGCACAGTGGTGCATCACGCAGCTCCATGCAGAGTTGGGCTGATGCAATATTCAAGCCTTTTCTTGGTTCTTGCAGATCTATTATGTACTTATGAGCTTGTTTCCTAGACACTCGAGCAAAACAAACTAAGTTATCTTGGTTGCCTCTCAGAGTTTCTATTGATTTAACGTGCGGCACGAGCATGGATCCTTGATTATTCAAACTTCATCATAGTATATCTCCTCCATCATTTTAAACTCCCTCGGGATTGTCAAAAATAATGCTTCACTCTGTCCATTGACTTTGAATCTTGCTCCATCCTTAGTTTCAAGCTCTGTTGCTCCATGTGAAAACACATGACTACTTTGAATGCTCCTGATCACTTTGACCTTAATTTTCCTAGAAATAGTTGGAGTTTGAAATTGTATAGAAACACTAAGTCACCTCGTGAACTCCACTCATCAATCTTTCGATAATGGTAAATGACGTCGCCCGCATCAGGCGCGTCCGCAAGTATTGCAGGTCGTGCAAGTAATATAGTGGCTCTTTTAGAACTAGGAATGTCGAACCCAGGGGTGGACCCATTCCTCTAACTATCCATTTCTAGTGTGATCTTAAATACCTAAAATGTTAGTTTATAGACATTTTTCGATGGAGAATAATTAAGTCTAGGTTTGGTTAATGAAATATTCTGAAATTACTCTAGGAGCAACATAGAATTAAAACCAGATAATCATGCGATAATACGATTTGCAATGGGTTAAGCATGGAACTATCAATTGTTATTTCACATAACTGGAATTGCATGTTCATGGTCTTTCGAGCCTCTAAACACGGCAATCTAGCCTCATTGCATCATTGTGAGCGAGGATGCTAATTTCTAGTTCGCGGGCAATCAATTATGTTGTGGTTTATGGGGAAACGATTAAGGACCGTCTGCGTCTAGCCATTTAACTCAACTTAGCCTCACAACTACTTTGTTGAGTGGTGATGTGACATCCCAAGTTGAGTCTTAATAACCCCTTTGTTTGTCAACCAAGCAAGTTGTTGGGCATATTTCTATCACGAACACAAGATTATATCACTTGAGATACAAACATGCTCCTCCTCACATTCTCATGTCTGACCTTTAGGTAAGGCTTTCTCAAGCTATTTCCCAAGCTAACAATTATGCTTTCATGGTGATCAATCATAAAAACAACCAACTATCCAGAATGCAAGACGAAAACAACAATCAATAACTTAATTCCAAAACAATTTCATAAAATCACAATCATAATTCATGGCTTCAACCTAGAGGAAGGGTTCTAGTCATTCATGTTCGTAAAACTACAGCTAAACTACTACTAAACAACATACTTACAAGAATTTGGTAGATGAGAGGAATTTGCCAAACCCTAGCTGAGTTCTCCCACTTCCCTTCACTCCTGGTGGTTTCCAAAATAAAAAATCGTGACAAAATGGAATTAGGAGCTAAGGGTCCTATTTATAGTAAATGGAGAACGTGGCAATGCCCGTCATGGAACGTCTCCGTGTCACGGAGTGTATCACGGAGTATGGCACTCCAGCTCTCTTGGAAATGGCCCAAAAAAATCGACAGGCGGCACCTTTCGCGTTGGCGGCGTGTCACGTTGCACAGGCGGCGCGTTGCTTATCCTTGTCGTGAATTAAATTGCGCCGTGGCCGTTGCTGGCTGCCTGCGCATCCCCTTTCGCGTGCCTGGCACGACGCTGGGCACGGCACACGCACAGCGTGACACAACGCACTGGCGTGGCCAGCGCACCATGGCACACTTCTTGCCGACTTTAGCCCGTTGCTCCCGACTCCATTCCTTTCCTTCACAACTTATGATTTAGTTCCTCAAAATCATTGAAACCTACAAAACAAGGACTAATCATGTTGGTTAGCACATATCTTCACATTCATATAAAATCTCATGAACATGTATAAAATAACTTAGATAAACAAGACTAATTTAGGTTATCAAGCGTCATTCGGGCATGCTATTTTGCCCGAGATCACAACCCCACACTTAAAGCCTTGTTCGTCCTCGAACAACCTTTTACATTTCATGCATATGTAGACTCACACATAACTAATTTAGCAAGTTAATTCAGCTACGACTATAATGATTACGTAAGATACAAGCTTAAAAACTGACATGCACAATTTAATCACCGAAATGAAATACAACTATGTTAAGACTTCTTAGCCTCAAGAATAGACTCTCAATCTTAGTAACTCATGCCAATCAACTGATTAAGAAATCCCACATGAATTATCCTTCATTCAACATGTGCCCTCATGGAAGAAAGTTGCCCCAATCCTGCACTTAAAAATAATTTTTACATCACAACATGTGTGGGTACATGAATAGAATTACACTCACTCTTCACAAAGAATTCACATGTATCATGTCATGACCCATAAGCTTGCCCTTAGTGTTTTACTCCACTAATTTGAGGATGTATGAATGTAAGATCAAGTAGGACTTATTTTTAGGTTGTAATGTAACTCGATGCAGGTAGGTACTATTATGGCCGATAATAGTGACTATCTTTCCTAAGCGCTTTTAATACATTACGCCCTCATGGCGAACTCCCCTTCCCTTACTTCACCTTTTTCTCCTTTCATCTTTCTTTTTCCTCTTATGTTCCCCCTTTATTTAGGTACTTTTGGCTTATTAGTAAGGAGTTCTATAAATAATTTTCATTAACCGTTTTCTTACTCCTTACTAATAATCAACCATTTTCACCCAAGTGCACCTGTCCTTTTCTCAACTACCACAAGCTTCCACTTTTCCTTCTTTTTCATTCTTCTCACTCCTTTACTCTTTCAGATTTTTCCTCTTTAAGCACTTGAACTTTGGATCAAATTCAAGGCTAATGAAATAAAAAAAGGATTAAACATGTTGCGGCTATCAAAGAATAGGCTCAAGGCTCAGCAGGGCTAACTAGGATTAATTTTTCAAAGGTAGCTAAAATGAGGATAAAGTTTAGGTTCATTCAAAGAAATGCCTAAATCATCTCCTACAATTCATCCTTCATTTCGTTTCATAAACACACTAGAGCAAGTTCTAGACAATCACAATAACGAGAGAATACTCCAAAACCTTACACTCATAGCACATACTCAATTCAAGACCACATTTACTTGAGACTCTTACTCAGCTAATCACACAAAATTTAAATTAGCTTCAATCATATTGAGTCAAATTCAAGAGCCTAAGTGTCTCAAACAAAGTTATACCTTTGCATGCTTCAACCTTTGAACATACTTGCATCTTGCAATCATGTATAACACATAGCAAGAACATCAAGCATCCATTAGCTACGATTTCAAAAGAAACCCAAAACCTATCGACTAATTTTCTCAAGACGGTCGTCATCCATTCGTCGTCGGAAACCGTCCCTAACGATGACTAAAACATTATATACGAGACAAAGATTAAAAAATTTTATTCTTCGGTTCAAAAGGCCCAAATCGGAAAAAGAACCGGAGAAGAAAAACCAACGAGGTGATGATCATGCTTGACTCACAAAAAATTTTCAAATTTTTCCCAAATTTCACACAAGCATTACATTCACCAAAAACTTGTTAAGCACAAAAAATTTTGAAATTTCCCTTGAAATTTCCCTCTTCACCCCACACTTGAATCATTACATGTCATCATAGCATCAAATTAACATTTACGAGGGTGAGAATGCTCCTGAGGCCTTTAGAGGCTGGCTAAGCATGTTTTTCTCAACTTGCACAAGCGAGTGTTCAACCCACACTTTTCCTCTTCCATGCTTACTAGCTTCCTCCTGAGGTACTCGGACTTCCTCCATTTGTGCCTAACTTTCCACCAAAAACACAAGCAAAAAAATAGAAATAACAAAGTCAGCACAAAATCCAAAATTAACAAATTGTACCTGCGGTACCCTTGGGTTGCCTCCCAAGCAGTGCCTTTTTTACGTCGTGGCATGACGTGGACTGTCCTTTTCAGGACATCCTCATACCTGGAGTTCTCTTTCGAGAACCATCTCCTTTCTTTTGCTGTTTGGAAACAACCTCCTTTGTTCCTCCTTTCTCCAACTTCTTCTCCAATTTGAAGCCCTTTATCAGACTCGGGCTGAACACTTGACATTGCCTTTGGCCGTGCACCTGTGGTATCCTCCACCCCACACTCATCCTCTGACAACACACTAACTTTGAAAAAGGTTTTGTAGTGTGCGAATAGGTTCATCTCTTGGTAAACGGAAGTTCTTCTTTATCCTCGACCCTCATTTTCAGGGTCCCTACTTTCAAATCGATCACCGCTCCTCCGGTGGCCAAGAATGGTCATCCCAAAAGATCAGAGGTATCTGGTCATCAACTTGAAAATCTAAAACAATAATAAAATCAGCAAGTATAATAAATTTACCTACTTTGATGAAGGTCTGTATAGTTCCATCGAATTGTCACTCGCGACTTGTCGGCCAGCTGCAGCATCAACCTTGTCGGCCTCGATTTCCCAACCCCAGGGTGTTGAATAAGGATAGGGGCATTAGATTAACTGTTGCCCCTAAATCACACAAAGCTCATAGCACCTCGGCTTTACCAATTTGTATAGGAGGGTAAAACTCCGGGGTCTTTGAGCTTCTTTGGCATTTTTCTCAATACCCTTTGTGACTGCACTCCTCGATCGGTGCTACGGTCTAGGCATCCACCAACCTAACTTTGTTCGCCATCACGTCCTTCAAGTATTTAGCATACTTAGGCATTCCCTACAAGACATCAATAAAGAGGCAAATTTACGAAGTTCTTTGAAACTCTCTCAAAGAACTTTTTGAAACGTTCCTCCTCCTTGCTCTTATTGAATCTCGAAGGGAAGGGTGGTGGTAGTCTCTGTGCTAGGCATGTGGGGGTTGCGCATCTTGTTGCCCAGCACCTGATTTGCTCCAGTGTCGGTGGATGGTCCTGGTCCTCAACTCCGGCTGCACCTCCTTTTGCAACTCTTTAGGTATTGCATGGGCTAATTGCTTTCAGCTTCTAAGTGATGGCATTGATCTGCCGGGGTTAGGATCGGCGTCGCCTGGTAATCCCTCGCGGCCTCATGTTTTGAGCAGCTGCTATTTTATTTACTTGTTTCTCAAGATTGCAGGTGGCTACTTCTGGCGATTCATTAAGTTTGTTGCCATCACTCGCTTGATTTTTCCGCTAGCGCGGTTACGGGTCTCCATAATTTTCTGCGGTGTTTCCTCAATGCGGCTGCTGCCCATCAATCTGCCTATTCTGGCGATATTGCTGTTGTTGAGGTTGCATGTAATTCTGCTCTTGGTTTCCACCCCATGAAACATTCGGGTGGCCCTTGGTTACGTTTGGAGTTGTTCCCAAAATTCTTATTGTTCATTGCCACGTTCCCAACAAAATTGACCGATTCAGTTGGCTCCACACAATTCTGCATTGTGCCATTATTTCCACGAGATTTCTCACCAACTAGAAACTTCTTTGAACTACATTAACCTGGCCCTGGTGTTGGTTCATACTCGGAGTTTATTAGGCTGAGTCATCATTTGATGTTGGAACGAAGCTAAGTTTGTCTTTGCCAAGGCCTTCAAACCATACGCTTCTATCAGCGATCTCTTTCCTTCCTCTTGATGACTCATTTGTGCCACTCCGGATTTCCTTGTGCAATTCTGTTCAACAAAGTGTACAACTCATCATACGTCTTCTCAAGGCTTGCCCACCGATCACGAGTCTAGTAATATTTTTTGCTTATGTGGGTCTAGACTTTCCACAAAGGTATGGGCGAGCACTTCATTTGATTCTTGGTGATGAGACAGTCTCTCAACAATGACTTGAATCTTTCCCAAGCCATATATAAGTTCTCCTTCGAGGCTTTACGCTGGAAACTTAGTATTTCACTTCTCAACTTTGCAGTCTTGCGAAGGAAAGAATCTGATAAGGAACTTCCTAGCAAAAGTCATTCCATGAAGTTATGGAGTTAGGTGGCTCGGCCTTGACCACTTTTTCGCCTCTCCCAATAATGAAAATGGGAGAGGGTCAATCGGACATAATCCGTGGACACGCGGTGGGGACAAATGTCACTAATCTCTAAAAGCTCGTAAGTACTGCTGCGGGTCCTCATATTGCCATTCCGAGTGAAGCTGACCACTGGGAGATGTAGCGGCTGCATGTTCTTTTAGCTCAAAGTTCCCTCCAAGCTCCATTTTACGGATACTAGAGGTCACATTTGTCGCTAGTAGGATTGCCACTTCACGAACTGGTCTTGCTGCCATTGCTTCGATGACAAGTTTGTGCTTGCCCCGCGGGTGGTTGTTGTTGTACGTTTCCTTGAAGTCTCTTGACTTTCTCTAGAGCTGCTCTCCTTCGCAAATGGATTTGACGTTCGAGTTCAGTAACGGTTCCACAAGCTCTCTATTTCTAGCCAGCTCGGCAGGAAAACCTGTCACCTGCAAATGATCGAACTGAGACCAAGTTTCTAAACACTTAAGAAAATTCAAAATCACACAAAAAACGGATAAATTATCAAAATTTCGCCGAGTCCCGGCAACGCGCAAAAACTTGACGTCGCCCGCATCCAAACGCGTCCGCAAGTGTACAGGTCGTGGAAGTAATATGGTGGCTCTTTTTAAGAACCGGAATGTCAAACCCCTGGGAATTTGGACCATTCCTCTAACTATCCATTTCTAGTGTGATCTTAAATACCTAAAATGTTGGTTATAGATATTTTTGATGGAGAATAATTAAGTCTAGGTTTGGTTAATGAAATATTCTGAAATTACTCTAGGAGCAACATAGAGTTAAAACCAGATAATCATGCGCTACTACGATTTGCAATGGGTTAAGCATGGAACTATCAATTGTTATTTCACATAACTAGAATTGCATGTTCATGGTCTTTCGAGCCTCTTAACACGGCAATCTAGCCTCACTGCATCATTGTGGCCGAGGATGCTAATTTGTAGTTAGCGGGCAATCATTATGTTGTGGTTTACGAAAAACGGTGGGCTTTCCGTGCATCTAACTATTTGCTCGCTTATCCTCACAACTACTTCTTCCGGTGGTGATGTAGCGTACGAAGTTGGTCTTTGATAACCCCCGTTTGTCAACCAAGCAAGGTGTTAGGTATATTTCTATCACGAACACAAGATTATATCAGCAGTCTAAAAACATGCTCCTCACATTCTCATGTCCTGACCTAGGTAATTCTTTCTCAAGCTATTGCCCGAGCTAACAATTATGCTTTCATGGTGATCAATCATAAAAATAACCAACTATCCAGAGAATGCAAGCAATAGCAACAATCAATAACTTAATTCCAAAATAATTTCATAAAATCACAATCATAATTCCCATGGCTTCAACCCTAGAGGAAGGGTTCTAGCCATTCATGTTAAATAAAAATACAAATAAACTACTACTAAACTACATACTTACAAGAATTTGTGGTAGATGAGAGAATTTTTCAAACCTAGATGAGTTCTCCACTTCTCCCTTCACTCCTAGGTAGTTTTCCAGAATAAAATCGTGACAAAATGATTAGGAGCTAAGGGTCCTATTTATAGTAAATGGAGAAAGTGCATAATGTAGCCCGTCATGGACGGCTCCGTGTCACGGAGTGTATCGGCGGAGCATTACCTCCGTGACACGGAGGTAGCAGCAACTCTCTGGAAATGGCCAAAGTCGACCCGATGCGGCACCTTGCCGCGTTTTGCAGCGTGTCACGCTGCTTGGGCAGCACGTTGGCACATCCTTGTCATGGATGGTACATGCGCTGGCACATTACTGGCTGCCTGCGCATCTGCTCGCGATGCACAGCATAGGCGTGGCACGGCGGGCACGGACACACGCATAGCATGGCACGCTCCTGGCGCGGCCAGCCTTGCCATGGCCTACTCCTTGCCGACTTTCGGCCGTTGCTCCCAACTCCTTTCCTTTCCTTCACCAACTTATGATTTAGTTCCTCAAAATCATTGAAACCTAAAAAACAAGGACTAATCATGTTGGTTAGCACATATCTTCACATTCATATAAAATCACATGAACATGTATATAAATAGCAGATAAACAAGACTAATTTAAGTTATCAAGCGTAGCTCGGGCATGCTATTTTTCTCGAGATCAGTAAAGCTTCATTCTCTCTTTGTATATCGAAGCATTCTTATAAACTATCAATATAAATTCATCCACATCATTGAGTTGGGTGAGTATAAGGTTCGCGGCTTCTTTCCGAGTTGATTTAACTTCTATAGTGCCCATAAAGCCTTGTGTTTGAGCTCCACAGGTAAGGGATATGCTTTTTGTAGATAATAAAATATGGTGACATGCCTATGGGAATTTTTATCAATGTGCTTGAGCAAGCTGATGTTGCTCAGGGCTTTGAGTCTCGAGAGCTAATGGGAAAACCCCCCGACGAGGGTAAGCTTGACAGGGGTGAGGATGGAAGTCGTGAGAAAACGTCCGTCACCCTAGGGGCGGAATGAGCTTAATCGACGTCGAGCCGAGACGGTAAACCAGGCGCTGCACGGGAGGCAACCCGTGAATTGTTGTTTGTATAATTGTACATATGGGAATTTTGAACGTTGTGCGATATGCCCATAAAACATCATCTAATCTCCTTGACTAGTCTGTTCTATTGGCATTAAGAGTTTTGGCCCGAATTGTCATAATATCCCAATTTGGGAATTCCACTTGTCCATTTATCTAAGGGTGGTAAGGTGTTTCCACCTTATTCTTAACTCCATATTTCTCAAGTAAGCCGCGGAATAACCTATTGCAGAAGTGTGATCCACTATCACTGATGATTGCCCTAGGAGTGCCAAATCTAGAGAAAATGTTCCTTCGCAAGAATGCAGTGACCAACTTGCTCTCATTATTTAGAAGTGCTACAGCTTCCACCCACTTGGAGACATAGTCTACTGCCACCAATATGTACTTCGCCCCAAAGGAACTTAAAAATGGACCCATGAAATCAATGTCTCACACATCAAATAACTCTACCTAAAGAATGGGTGCTAGAGGTAGCTCATGTTTCCAAGACACTCCTCCCTCTCATTGACTTTTATCACAAGACTTTTCAAACTCATGAGAATATTAAGAATAGTATGCTAATAGTAAACACACTACAATATCTTCTGTGATGTGTGAATGCCCACTGTGATGCCCTCAATTGGGAGAAAATGGCATGCCTTAAGATTGTAAATCATCTCAGCTTCAGGGACACACCTTCTTATTATATTGTTAGCACAAACTCTGAATAGATATGGCTCATCCCAATAAAGTTTTCTAACATCATGGAGATATGTCATGACTCGAACATAGGCCCGAATCGAGATACGAGACAAAGAACCCTGAGAGGATCCAAGATGACCCATGGCATAAACATGACATCTAAAACTCACTATAATAAATGCAAAAATCTAACATATGAAATAGCGGATGACTAAAAATCTAATAACATCTAAATATCTGAATACATAACACTGATTTGAAACTGAATACATGCTATGTCCAATAAGCCTCTACATACAAGTTGATGGGACAATACCCCAACTAACTCACTAAAGACTGAAACTGGAATACTTAATACAGGCTAATAAGAAGGTCCTCGAAGGATGAGGACTCACCAACAGGCTTAGAATGCTAACTCCGGGGATCTGGCTAACGGAAGGAATGAACATGAACGTCCGGGCCTGTATCATAAAACGATACAACATAAAGTATGTGGTTAGTACTTGGAATGTGTTGAGTATGCAAGGTAAGTAAAATCACTAAGTAAGACTAAAATCATGCATATCATAAAACATATTCAAGATAAGATTTTGAGAGTAAGGATTGCATGTTACTATCTTAAAATATGATTTAAACATAACTGAATATCATAACTGAATCGAATGACCCAAAGATGAAACTGATAATCATAAGTAACTGGATGTTTTTTATACCTTGGAAGACCCAAAGATCAGACCTGGGAGTTGAGACGGGGAAAAAATAAGAATTGTTGTTGCAGCCTCAGGAAAAATCATCTCATGACTCGTGAGGACAACCCACGAGTCGTCAGATGACTCATGGGGAAGGCCCGAGTAATCAAGAAGAGTACTGGATGAGTTGAGGCCCCACGAGGGAGACCACGACTCGTGTTCAGGCCCCACGAATCGTTGGGTCAGCCGTGGGGAAGGAAAATTATTGGGAAAAGGAAAGATGGGCGTCTACTTGAGGAGTCCCCATGAGTCATTGTACGCCTTAACGATTCGTCTGGTGAGTCGTTGGCAGGCTTGGAGTCCAAATTTTGGAAATGAGACAATGTACTTAACGACTGGAAACCACGAGTCGTGGTCACCACTGACGAGTGGTGAAGTAACCCATTATGAGCCCAAGAGAATAAATGATATAGTTTACTTGATGAGCAGAGTGACGAGTCGTGCCTCCGGCAACGAGTTGTCAGGTCGTCCGTTAGGACCACTTGGCAGTTAATTTTCTACTAATTAGTAAGGGCCTTTTGGTAATTCCTAAGTTCCTAAAGCCTAAACTATGCCGTTTAGCCTATGAAAGGTGGGTTTTATAGGGGGAAACTATCCTAACTCTTCATTAATGCATACAAGAGAATAGAAGAGTGATAGAGAGGTGATCAAAGGGTGATTCAAGGTATTCTTTTTCCATTCCTTTCAATTCCTCTTGGGAAATCAAGGGAGTGTAGAGTTTATCTCCAACCAGGTATTAGGGTTACGAATGGGTGTTTCCGTTCACACCCATGCCCATTCTCTATGAATTTATCAAAATCTATCGAGAAACTATTGGGGTTTTAAAATTGATTTTTGTGAAAAATCTAATGATTTGCTAATGGGCTTTTATGATTTATGAATCTCATCATATTCTATGGATTTTGATCAGGTTTTATAATTTATTTTACTTATAAAATTATCTATTTCGGTTTTTATTCAATTAAGCCTACTTATGAATGACTTATGAATGATATATGATGAATAGATTTATGATCCTCTATTTAATTGTTGATATTTATGAACCCAACATATTTATGATTTGAAATATGAAATTATTCAAATTCCCAACATGATTTGATGATTTACAAGTTATTTTCATGATTTCAAGTATGCATGGGCTTTATGATTTATGCACTATTGATGATGAAAATCATGTTTTCAAGGTATCCAATGTTTATAAGCATCTTTTATAAGGAATTGAGAATTGTAAATCATGATAAAGTATTGGGAAATGCCCACATGACGAAAAATGATTACGGTTTATGAAAAAGAATTTCATGATTTATTGATTTATGATGTTGGCCAATTAAAGGGACATGATTCTTGGATAATCATGTTTTAATGGGGATCAACGAATGGTGAATGTTATATTTTTATCCAATGAATCTTAATGCATGATGTTATTGATTTACGTATGAGCCTATATGCATGTTTTTGGGAGCCGTGTCTAGCACTGAGCAGACCGACGTTCAAAGGACTATGCCGGTATCTCATAGCCACGTGCCATTGTGGGTTTATAATGATACATTACAATGATGATGATGATCTCCTCTTTTTTGTTTTATCACATAATGCACGTCCCTCGCCTGACAAGCAAGGGGAGACTCTGCCCACTTGAGTGAGATAGCTGGGGAATCATGAAAGGCTCTACCATGATGGTGTAGGTTATGACGAGTCCTCCCATTGTTCCGCATGTTTTATGCATTGTCATGTTTTTACATTGGCTCAAGTGATGATTTGATAAAGTTTATTTATGATTTTGATAATGAACGGTTTATGAATGATTTGAAAACCTTGAGCCTTATGTTATGATACGATGTTTATGATTAAAGCATGATGTCCCAATCTTATGATGTTTTATAAGTTTTCATGTATTTTAAATGTCCGTTTTACTTACCTTGCATACTCGGTACATTCCACATTCTGACCGCATACTTTCTATGTTGTATCGTTTCATGATCTAGGATCCGGCTCTCAGGCTCATCCTCATATCTAGGTCATCTCAAAGATTACTTTCAGCTTATTGGTGAGTCCTCATGTTACGAGGGTTGTTTGACAGAAAGTTATGTTAATTATATTTCAGTACTTGGCCGGATTAGTTAGGGTGTTGTCCCATCAACCTATCATATGTAGTAGAGGCTTTCAGAAAGTATGTAGTACTCAACTTGCGTGTATGTATAGTGACTCCCTATGTTATGTTATGTTATGATATTATATGACTACATTTCCGCTATTTTATATGTTTAAATCTTCCGCTTAAAGTGATTGAAGTTAGATGTATGCTTATGCCATGGGTCGACTTGGGCCCTCTTGAGGTTCTTTGTCTCGTGTTACGATCCGAGTCTATGTTCGGGTTGTGAAAAACTTGGTATAAGAGAAATAGGTTTTGAATTGTCCTAGGTGTCTGAATCCGCATTAAGTAGAGTCTTTTTCATGGGTGTGAAGAACGCCACACTTATGACGAAGAGGCTACGAGATGTTTAGGAAATGTTCCCATCTTTCATGATCCATGTCGTGCGATGAAAAGTGTTTTTATCCTTCTAATTCCTGTTATTCACGATTGCAGAATCATGGCTCTCAGAAGAATGAACAGAAGGAGGAACGGGAATGGTGAAGGCCACAGAGATGGCAATGATCATGGGAATCAACAGGCCCCACCTGTTCAGGAGCCCCAGGAACCGGAGCCAGTTGCCCATGCGGAATTTTAGGCAGCTATCCAGATGTTGGCGCAGGCCTTGAGTGCTCAAGTCAACCAACAGGCTGTTGCACATATTCCACAAAATGGCAATGCGGCAGCAGCCCGGATTAGAGATTTCTTGAGGATGAACCCGTCGGAGTTCGTTGGGTCAAAAGTGGATGAGGACCCGCATGAGTTTATTGATGAGATTGTAAAGATCACCGAGGTTATGGGGGTGAATGGGGTTGGATGTGAAGAGTTGGCCTCATATCAGCTAAAAAGGGTCACACAAATATGATTCTGGCAAAGGAGAGATGCTAGGACTAGTTTCTTGGGAGGAGTTTCACACGGCGTTCCTAGATCGATTCTTCCCTCAGGAGATGAGGGAGTTAAAGGCATCAGAGTTTGTGAATTTAAAATAGGAAAGGATAATGGTATAGGAGTATGATTTAGAGTTCACCCTCTTGTCAAAATATGCCCCAGAATTAGTGATGCATCAGAGGGCGCAGGTGAGCCGGTTCATCCATGGTGTGGCGGTTTATTTAGGCAAGGATTGTAGGACCGCTATGCTCCATCAGGATATGGACTTTCCTCATACAATTTTGTATGCCCAGAAGATGGAAGCGGCTCATGCGAGAGAGAGGGAGGCAAAAAGGGCTTGGACAGATGGCCATGGGTTTTCACATCAGAGGTTCGACAGTGGTCACCTCTCGCAGTTTTAGTAGAGATCACTAGCTCAGCACCATCATTAGCTAGTGCTCCTTCTAGACCCAAGGGTGATCAGAAGAGCAGGACTTCAGGATTGAGGGATCAGAGAGGCACACAAGTGGAGCGTACCTCCCTAGTCTGTGGGAAGTGTAGCAAGAGTCATGCCGAGGAATGTTTTCTCAGCTCAGATATTTGCTATGGATGTGGTAGGTCCGACTACATGTTCCGGGCGTGTCCATTTTCTAGTTGGGGTGGTGATAGAGGTCGTGCACAATCCACCAGATCAGTAGCAGCTCCAGCACGTCCAGCTTCGCATGGAGCATCTTCTGGTGGGGGTGGCGGACAACGCTAGAACAAATTCTATGTCCTCGCCTCTCGTCAGGAGATGAAGACTTCACCAGATGTGGTCACTGGTATGTTACGAGTTTTTCATATTGATGTCTATACTTTGCTAAATCCGGGAGCTACTTTGTCTTTTGTGACTCCTTACATTTCTAGTATCTTTGGAGTTAGTCCCGAGACTTTTTCAAAACCATTTTCAGTTTCAACTCTTGTGGGTGATTCGGTGGTAATTAGGCGGGTGTATAAAGGATGCGCAGTCACTATATTGCACAAAGTCACCTCCGTAGACCTTGTAGAGTTAGCCATGACTGACTTTGACATTATTCTTAGCATGGATTAGTTGTATGCGTGTTATGCTTCGATAAATTGTAGGACCCGTACAGTAGAATTTTTCTTTCCGGATGAATCAGTCTTGGAATGGAGGGGTAGCTCGATTGTTCCAGCAAGTCGATTTATTTCATATCTTAAGGCAAGGAAGATGATTTGTAAGGGTTGCATGTATCATTTAGTTAGGGTTAAGGATGTTGAATCTGAGACCTCGATTATCCAGTCAGTTCCGGTGGTGTGTGAATATCCAGAGGTCTTTCCCAATGATTTTCCAAGTGTTCCTCTTGAGAGGGAAATTGATTTTTGTATTAACCTTTTACCCGATACACAGCCTATCTCTATTCCTCCTTACAGGATAGCTCCAGCCGAGCTAAAGGAATTGAAGGATCAGTTGAAGGACCTATTAGATAAGGGCTTCATTAGACCAAGCAAGTCCCCATGGGGTGCACCAGTCTTATTTTTTTGGGAAGAAAGATGGTTCTCTTCGAATGTGCATTAACTATCGACAATTGGAAAAATTCACCGTTAAGAATAGGTATCCTCTACCAAGGACTGATGATTTGTTAGACCAACTTCAGGGTGCAAGGTGTTTCTTAAATATAGATCTCAGGTCCGTGTATCATCAGCTCCGGGTTTGGGAGTGTGATATCCTGAAGATAGCCTTCAGGACGCGGTATGGTCATTATGAGTTTGTAGTTATGTGTTTTGGACTAACAAATATTCCTGCAACTTTCATGGACTTGATGAACAGGGTTTTCAACTGGACATGTTCGTGATTGTGCTTATTAATGACATCCTTATATACTCTCAGAGCGAGGAGGAGCATGCCGCTCATTTGAGAGTAGTGCTTCATACCCTCAAGGATCGTTAGTTGTATGCCAAGTCTAGCTCTTCGGGGTGATGAGGTGGAAAATTCCTTACTCCAGCTTCAAAGGAGCATCTTTGCATAAATCAATACTAACTCCTCAGTCAGCTTACCTTCGATTTTGAAAGTGCGAGTTTAGTTGAACTCGGTAGCATTTTTGGACCATGTGGTATCAAGCGAGGGCATAAAAGTAGATTCTTATAAAATTGAGGCGGTGAAGAATTGGCCTAGACCGGTGAATCCTTCAGATATTCAGAGTTTCTTAGGTTTAGCTGGCTACTATCGAAGTTTTGTTGAGGGTTTCTCATCTATTGCAGCACCTTTGACAAAGTTGACTCAGAAGAAGGTGATGTTTCAATGGTCGGAGGCTTACGAGAAGAGCTTCCAAGAGTTGAAGACTCGACTTACTACCACATCGGTGTTAACTCTACCCAAGGGTACATATGTTTTTGTGGTGTATTGTGATGCTTCGAGAATCGAGCTCAGGTGTGTATTGATGCAGCGGGGGAAAGTAATAGCATACGCCTTGAGACAGTTGAAAGTCCATGAGAGGAATTACCTGACCCATGATCTTGAGTTGGCCGCAGTGGTGTTCGTATTGAAGATATGGAGACATTACTTGCAAGGGGTTCATATTGATGTGTTTACGGACCACTAGAGCTTACAATATGTGTTCACGCAAAGAGCCTCAATCTACGACAAAGGAGGTGGTTAGAGCTACTCAAAGACTATGATATGAGTGTTCTTTACCATCCGGGAAAGGCTAATATGGTGGTGGACGCACTTAGTAGGCTCTCTATGGAGAGTGTGTCCTATGTGGAGGAAGGAAAGAGAGAGTTTGTGAAGGATGTGTATCATCTTGCAAGGTTAGGAGTGAGGTCGGTTGACTTTACCGATGGCGGTGTTTTTATTCAAAGCGGATCCGAATCGTCCTTAGTGACTGATGTGAAATCTAGACAAGATGAGGACCCGATTCTGATAAAGTTGAAATAAGTCGTTTGAAGTTAGAACCTAGAGGTTTTCTCACAAAGGGGAGATGGTGTGCTTCAGTACCAGGGTCGCCTATGTGTTCAAGATGTTGATAATTTGAGGAGCCGAATATTGCATGAGGCACATGGAACCAGGTATTCTATCCATCCGGGTTCCACCAAGATGTATCGTGATTTACGAGAAATCTATTGGTGGGATGGCATCAAGAAGGATATTGCGGAGTTTGTAGCCAGATGCCCAAACTTTCAGCAAGTAAAGGTTGAACATCAAAGGCCAGGAGGAGTACTTCAGGATATCAGCATTCCTACTTTGAAGTGGGAAGAGATTAATATGGATTTCATAACAGGATTACCTCGGACTCGTCTATAATATGATTCCATTTGGGTGGTGGTAGATAGATTAACCAAGGCTGCACATTTCCTACCGGTGAAAACCACAAACTTAGTGGATGATTATGCCAAATTGTATATTCGAGAGTTGGTTCGGCTACATGGAGTGCCCTTGTCCATTATTTTGGACTGAGGTACTCAGTTTACCTCTCAGTTTTGGCGGTCTTTTTAGAAGGGGCTTGGGACTCAGGTTAAGCTCATCACAACCTTTCATCTGCAAATGGATGTCCAAGAGAAACGAACAATCCAGACTCTCGAGGACATGTTGAGAGCATGTGTAATGGACTTCAAAGGTAGTTGGGATGATCACTTTCCCCTGATCAAGTTTGCTTACAATAACAACTATCACTCCAATATCCAAATGGCACCATTCGAGGCTCTCTATGCGCGGAGATGTAGATCGCTCGTCGGATGGTTTGAGGTTGGTGAGGTAGCTATGCTAGGATCAGATTCTGTTCATGAGGATATGGTGAAGGTTTAGTTGATAAGGGACAGGATAAAGACTGCTCAAAGTCATCAAAAGTCATATGCTGATATGAGGAGGAGAGAGTTGGAGTTCGAGGTGGACGATTGGGTATTTCTGAAGGTATCTCCCATGAAGGGAGTCATGCGGTTTGGGAATAAAGGAAAACTCCGTCCCCATTATGTTGGTCTATACCGGATTATGAGATGAGTTGTTAAGGTAGCGTATGAGTTGGACTTTCCCTCAGAATTATCTTTCATGCATCATGTGTTTCATGTATCGCTTTTGAAGAAATGTTTGGGAGATCCAACTCTAGTAGTCCCGATGGACAGGGTTGGTGTAAGGGATAGCCTTAGGTATGAGGAAGTTTCAGTGGAAATACTGGATCAGGTTCGAAGGCTAAGGAAAAAGGAAGTAGCTTCAGTTAAAGTCTTATGGAGGAATCAGCATCTTGAAAGAGCTACGTGGGAAGCTGAAGCGGATATGATGGCTAAATACCCATATTTATTCTCTAGCGGCTCAGTTCCAACTTGAGGTATCAGTTTTTCCCTATAACTCTATTTAGTTCTCATGTTCAAATCATGTGTTCAAGTTTCTTTTATGTGTACGAATATGCATGGGAAGTATGAAATCAGTTCAACTATGTGATATGGATCAGAGGTAGTCATTCTGCTAGTTTTCAGTTTAAATGAACAGTATTTGGGTGTAAAGATTGCATGTCCTTGCTTTTCTACTTCTTTTCAACATTTGAGGACGAATGTTCCCAAGGGGGAGATATTCTTATACCTCGGAAGACCCAAGATCGGACCCGGGTGTTGAGATGGGGAAGAAGTGGGAATTGTTGTTGCAGCCTCAGGACGAGTCATCTCACGACTCGTGAGGACAGCCCACGAGTCATCAGGTGACTCATGGGGAAAGCCTGAGTTATCGAGAGAAGTACACCCCACGGGCGAGACCACGACTCATGGTTAGGCCCCACGAGCTATTGGGTCAGCCGTGGTGAATGAAAAATAGTTGGGAAAAAGAAAGATGGGCAGTGTACCTGATGGGAGTCCCCACGAGTTGTTGTCAACCTTAACGATTCGGGGGGTTAGTCGTTGGCAGGCTTGGAGTCCAAAGTTTGGAAATGCGACAGTGTACTTAATGACTGGTGACCATGATTCGTGGTCACCCTTAATGAGTCGTGAAGTGACCCGTTATGAGCCCAGGAGAGTAAATAATACAGTGTACTTGACGAGCAGAGTGACGAGTCGTGCCTCCAGCAACGAGTCGTCAGGTCATCCGTTAGGACCACCTGGAAGTTAATTTTCTGCTAATTAGTAAGGGCCTTTTTATAATTCCTAAGTTCCTAAAGCCCAAATTACGCCATTTTAGCCTACGAAAGGTGGGTTTTAGAGGGGGAAACTATCCTAAGTATTCATTCAGGCATGCGAGAGAATAGAAGAGTGATAGAGAGGTGATCAAAGGGTGATTCAAGGTTTTCTTCTTCAATTCCTCTTGGTCAATCAAGGGAGTGTAGATTTTAGCTCCAACTAGGTATGTAGGGTTACGAATGGGTGTTTCCGTTCACACCCATGCCCATTCTCTATGAATTTATGAAAATCTATCGAAAAACTATTGGTGTTTTAAAATCGATTTTCATGAAAAATATAATGATTTGCTAATGGGATTTTATGATTTATGAATCTCATCATATTCTATGGATTTTGATCAGGTTTTATAATTTATTTTACTTATAAAATTATTGATTTCAATTTCTATTCAATTAAGCCTACTTATGCATAATCTATGATGAATCGATTTATGATCCTCTCTTTAATTGTTGATATTTATAAACCCAACATGATTTATGATTTGAAATATGAAATTATTCAAATTCACAACATGATTTGATTATGTACAAGTTATGTTCATGATTTCAAGTACGCATGGGCTTTATGATCTATGCACTATTGATGATGAAAAGCATGTTTTCAAGGTATCCAATGTTTATAAGCACGTTTTCAAAGGAATTGATCATTGTATAGCATGATAAAGTATTGGGAAATTCCCACATGATGAAGAATGATTACGGTTTATGAAAAAGAATTTCATGATTTATCGATTTATGATGTTGGCCAATTAATGGGCATTGATTCTTGGCTAATCATGTTTTAATGGGGATCAATGAATGATGAATGTTATATTTTTAGCAAATGAATCTTAATGCATGATGTTATTGATTTATGTATGAGCCTATATGCATGTTTTTGGGAGCCGTGTCTAGCACCGAGCAGCCCGACGTTCAAAGGACT